>OY751314.1:13872130-14064630 GCA_963564615.1 Rhorus exstirpatorius | reverse complement strand
ACAACAACAACAACAACAACAACAACAACAACAACAACAACAACAACAACAACAACAACAACAACAACAACAACAACAACAACAACAACAACAACAACAACAACAACAACAACAACAACAACAACAACAACAACAACAACAACAACAACAACAACAACAACAACAACAACAACAACAACAACAACAACAACAACAACAACAACAACAACAACAACAACAACAACAACAACAACAACAACAACAACAACAACAACAACAACAACAACAACAACAACAACAACAACAACAACAACAACAACAACAACAACAACAACAACAACAACAACAACAACAACAACAACAACAACAACAACAACAACAACAACAACAACAACAACAACAACAACAACAACAACAACAACAACAACAACAACAACAACAACAACAACAACAACAACAACAACAACAACAACAACAACAACAACAACAACAACAACAACAACAACAACAACAACAACAACAACAACAACAACAACAACAACAACAACAACAACAACAACAACAACAACAACAACAACAACAACAACAACAACAACAACAACAACAACAACAACAACAACAACAACAACAACAACAACAACAACAACAACAACAACAACAACAACAACAACAACAACAACAACAACAACAACAACAACAACAACAACAACAACAACAACAACAACAACAACAACAACAACAACAACAACAACAACAACAACAACAACAACAACAACAACAACAACAACAACAACAACAACAACAACAACAACAACAACAACAACAACAACAACAACAACAACAACAACAACAACAACAACAACAACAACAACAACAACAACAACAACAACAACAACAACAACAACAACAACAACAACAACAACAACAACAACAACAACAACAACAACAACAACAACAACAACAACAACAACAACAACAACAACAACAACAACAACAACAACAACAACAACAACAACAACAACAACAACAACAACAACAACAACAACAACAACAACAACAACAACAACAACAACAACAACAACAACAACAACAACAACAACAACAACAACAACAACAACAACAACAACAACAACAACAACAACAACAACAACAACAACAACAACAACAACAACAACAACAACAACAACAACAACAACAACAACAACAACAACAACAACAACAACAACAACAACAACAACAACAACAACAACAACAACAATAATAATAATAATAATAATAATAATAATAATAATAATAATAATGTGCGCCACTTTGGAGTTTCCCCCCTGTCCTCACCTCACCCACACACACACACACACACACACACACACACGCACGCACGCACGCACGCACGCACGCACGCACGCACGCACGCACGCACGCACGCACGCACGCGCGCACGCACGCACGCACGCGCGCACGCACGCACGCACGCACCCATGCACGCACGCCACACACACACACACACAATGCCACCTCAACACTCGACACACCCAGCAGCACGGTGGGGGAAAATCGAGTGGCGGGGGAAGCCGCGTGGTGGGGGAAGGAGTGGGGATAGGAGTGGGGGGCCCAGAGTGGTGCACCTACTACTCTCGTAAGCCGTTGATTTTACAGATGTGAGTCGGAAGACGTTTTTTGTAGACAATCCGATTCTCTTTAAAAACCCATTGGGAAAAACCGTACGATTTAGTTAGATTTGGACCAATAATAGTAAAAAAAAGAAACGAATTTCCCATGTCAATCAAATGGGAAAACTTCAATGCCTCCGAATATTTTTTGACAGCGTTATCCTTGCGCGGGGTTTTTTTTTAGATATAAACTCAAGTTTTTTCGGGTGCTGAGTAAAAGAAAAATATCGCCCTAAAATGACACACCCTAAGGGGTATACAAGTAAAACTCCTACATTATTATTAGTATTACCAGTGGCCGCTCAGTGAATTGGTAGAGCCACCTCTTAAGCTTCTTTAAATTCAATTTCCCCCCTATCGTGACGTCTATAATGGCCGACTCAAACCAGCATTCTTCTCCCTAGAGTTCCTGGTGCAAACACGCTAAACATTCTATTCTCGAAATCCGCGCTCATCACAATAATTAAAAATCGAATTATCTGCTCTGTATATCTCAATAATTGAACTGCTCATCACGACTAACATGACTAGAGTAACGACTAACTTGACGAACTTGACGAGCATAATTTCTATTTAATGAGTGAATGGTATTCATTAAGAAAAATGAGAAAATCGAATTGCCTATCTCGTGTCTTTCTAAGCTGTTTTCACTTTGCTGCTCTCGGACATTCTCTCGATTGCTTTCTCGAACGCGAAACAATAATCACATCTCTCCTCACTAGCCTACACCAGATCATCTCAAAACAGAAACCTTTATCGTAGTTGAAATGGCAAATCAATATTTTTTCGAAAAGCTGAGCATACTTATATAAAATACATATTTTATAATATCTGAATAAAATACGCGAAACGATGAATATAATGCATAAAAGAAGATGTAGACGAAATTTCGTAAAACGCACCATAGAATAACTCCTGCAATACGAGAAAAAAAAAATCTTAAAAAATTTGGGTATACTTTTTTCGACTTGTGAGTATATTTTATTTACATACTCATATTTTTTTGACTTATAAGTTTCAGAAGTTTTGGCGGAGGGTTCACCGTGAATCGCGTCTCGTTTTGACGTTTCCGCTCATACATATAGATATGTCGCATTCCACGTCAACTCAGCCACACCATTTTTTTTGGTCTCGAAAAAATTATTCAGTATGGGCATTTCAAAGGACAATATATCCATGACATTTTACTAAAATTTCATCCCCCCAATATTATTGGTTCTCGAGATAATGATTAATACATTCTTAATTTAGTAAAAATCATAATTTCGTAACGGCTGATCGGAATTAAACGATTAAAAAAGGAATCTTTATTTTTTTCGCCTAAAAAAAAAATATGTAGTTATTGGAGAGAAGCTTATTAGACAGTTTTCGGAGAAATTTTTCGATTTTTTTTTCTACGAAGGGGCCAATCGGAATTCCACTCACTACTTTTTTCTGATAGAGGGGGGCAATACGCAACTCCGCAGGATTTTTTCAAAATCAGTGCATCAGCTTCAGTGATTTTTCAAAATTAGTGTAGAGGGAAAAATTGCTTTTGTTAATTTACCCCGAAAACTGTATGATGAGCTTTTATCCGATGATGGCATATTTTTTTTCGAAAAGGGCAAAAAAAAAAAGATTCTATTTTAATCGTTTAAACTAAATGATAACTTCGTAACTACTGATCAGATTTGAACGATTAAAAAAATAATATTTTAAATCCGATCAATAGTTACGAAGTTATGATTTTTACAAAAATGAGAATTCTTTAATCATTATCTCGAGAACCAACAATAGTGGGGGGATGAAATTTTAGTGAAATCTTATGGATAGATTATTTAATATCGGCATTTCAAAGAACAATATATCCATTTAACCAAAATTTCATCCTTTCACTATTGTTGGTTCTCGAGATAATGATTAATAAATTCTCAATTTTATAAAAATCTTCACTTCGTAATTGCTGATTGGATTCAATAGATTGAAAAAACAATATTTGTTACTTTTTTCGCCCTTTTTGAAAAAAAATATGCCATCATCGGTGAAAAGCTCATTAGACCGTTTGCGGGAAAATTTTTCGATTTTTTTTTTCTACGAAAGAGCCACCCGTAATTTCACTCACTATTTGTTTTCCACATGGAGGGGTGCAATACGCAACACCGCAGGATTTTTTTTCAAACATGACGTACGAACTACGACTGCCTCTGTTGCAAAGTTCCGACATTTAGCGTGTGCGAGACGAGCTCCGGCAGCGAGAAGCGTTGCCGTAGCACAGCAGTTGGTGAGAGCACAAATGGGCTCAAACGTAGCTCCAGAGGCACAGCGTACGAGCTACGACTGTTTCTGTCCCAGGTGCTGACATCTAGCGGGTGCGCGATAAGCTCCGGTGGCGGAAATCAAACCGCGGACAAACGGATACGTGAGAGGAGACCAAGGATACATGGAGTTGGGAGCCCGCAACCCTCAGGTAAGTCGGTGTAACAACTACCATACCCATAACATTTCACTAAAATTTCATCCCCGCACTATTGTTGGTTCTCGAGATAATGATTAATGAATTCTCAATTTTGTAAAAATCATAACTTCGTAACTACTGATCGGATTTAAATGATTAAAAAAAAATCTTTTTTATTTTTTTTGCCCTTTTCGAAACAAATATGTCATTATCGGATGAAAGCTCATTAGAAATTTTTCGGGGTAAATTAACAAAAAAAACATTTTCCCCCTTCACTGATGCCCTGTTCCATTTTGAAAAAATTCTGCGGAGTTGCGTATTGCCCCCCTCTATCAGGAAAAAAGTAGCGAGTGGAATTCCGATTAGCCCTTTCGTAGAAAAAACGGGAAAATTTCCCCGAAAACTGTCTGATGAGATTTTCTCCGATAATAGGATATTTTTTTTAAGGGCGAAAAAAATCGTAAAGATTCTATTTTTAATCGTTTAAATCCGATCAGCCGTTATGAAGTGATGACTTTTACAAAATTGAGAATTTTCTAATCATTATCTCGAGAACCAACAATAGTAGGGGGATGAAATTTTTCGTAAAATGTTATGGATATATTGTCCTTTGAAATGCCCATACTTAATAATTTTTTCAAGACAAAAAACACGGGGTGGCTGAGTTGACATGGAATGCGACATATATAGATATTTGTGTTCACATTTTTTTGTAATAGAGACTGCATTTTTTCAAGATTTTTTATAAAGGTGATAACTAATGATTTAATGTTTCAAGATTTTAAGGTTATAAGTTATTTTTACGGCACAGGCATTGAAAAGCCACTTTTCGACGCCTATTATTATCGATCCGTAAAGTAGCACTTTTTGTGGCTACCTTCGCAACTGACGCAAAAACTTTTTTTTATGGCAGTCCAGAGAGTGGTGCACCACATGACAAGTGGCAAAAAAGTCTTTTCGTGGCACTTGTCATGCGCAGTACGGGCACGAGTCTCAGAACTGCGATGAAAAAATTTTCGAGTCAGTGACGAAGTTAGCCACGACAAGTACTACTTCACGTATCGATAACAGGCGTCGAAACGTAACTTTTCAATACCTGTGCCGAAAAAAATATGGTATGCGGCGTACGCGTAAAGTGACTGCTCAAGCAAGGTGAACGTGAGCCAGGCAAAGTCAACGGCTCGTTCTAAAAACATAACCTCGCTCGAAAACAGTCACTTTACGCGCTTGCCGCATAATATACTATTTAATGGTATTTTGCGGAGATCTTATTTTAATTGCTTGGCATCCAGTTTTTACTGCTCAAAATTGATAATGGGATAATTCATACACTGAGGGTTTGAATGTTACGCAAAAAAGCTTCCGGTGGAGATGCCGATGACAGTGAATATTTATGTTGATGAAACGAACCCATGCGCATGTAGCGATCATCAACATCTCAGCACCCCGACTCGTGATTTTTCTAAAATTAGGCTCAATTGAAAGCTTAGCCTCGATTTATGAAACAAAAGTAGTCTTGATTTTTCGCGATGTTACAAATGTAGAAGAATAATCGAAAGCATGCCTTCCTCTGTCCCAGTCCGCTCTCGAGATTCTCTCGCATTAAAGAGTCATGGTGTGGCTCGGTTCGATTTTAATGTTATTGGCGCAAGTCTCTAGCGGAATCTTTTGATTTATACACTAGTACGCGTTTCGTGTTTCACTAGTCTTCCCTAAGCCTGAAAGATTGCGGAATCAACATGCAGTGATATTCAAACGCGCACTCGTTTCCATCACTGTGTTTGTTGTATAATGATTACATCACTGAATTAGTTCATTAGTGATCGCATTACTATATAATCGATATCGTTATCGAGATACAACAAGCAGTTAGAATAATTTTATCTCAGCAACATCATTAACGTAACTGAATAATAAATAAATACCTTGTGGGTTGAAAAATCCAGTTATCCAGAATTTTGCAGGTCTCCCGATGAAAATCCAGTTATGAAATTGGTAATTTCTTTCAAGTAACTCCGTAAACCAAAATCCAAGTGTGGAAGATTCCCAGGATCGTGATTTCCAAACTTGCGGTATTCTCGCATCGTAAATGTTATCCAAAGCGTCTTTTAGTTGCTAATCAGATAAAAATATAAAAAAATTAACGATTTCACGTATCCTATTTTCTTTCTCTCTTCCAAGCACTCTCTGTTCTATAATAACGTATCATTTGATTTTTTAATTTTGTGTTGCACCAGTGTGAATACTTTCGGGTTTTTGTGATCGTTCCCATTAACCGATGGGTGGGTGGGTGGGGAGAGGGGGGCATGACCATTCAGGTATCTTTTCCTCTTTCCAATCTTCTTCCTTTCTATCGCCGTTCTTCGTCCTTTCTACCACCCTGCTCCCTTTGTGCATCTGCAGCTACGTATCTTATTGCTTACTATTTTGCAGTCGTAGAGAGTGGAGGGAAACTGCGGAAAATCTCCCACTGATAAATTCAGCGCCTATCTAAGTCCCCTGGTGGGATTGCGAGTAAACTGAAGCATGACTATCAGATGGCACTTAGGTCTGCATCTTCTTAGCTGTGATTCAGTGCGCCATGCAGTGCCCATCTAAGGGGTCACCAAATGAGCGATGAGAACCATGTGAGAGATACCCCCGAAATCGAACACTAACCACCCACGATCAGAGAGAGGTTTGAGCATGGGTTTATAAAGATGGGGCTTAAACCTTCTACAATTACAACACTTGAAAAAATTTTCAGTGGTGCCGGCCGGGATTTGAACCTGGGTTCGCTGCGTCCGAACCCAAGCCTCATCCACTAAGCCACTTTTCAGTTCTATAATAAAGTAGTTTCTTCTCCTTTTCTTTCTTCGCATAAAAAGTTTTTAAGAAAGGGTGGAACTAAGCCACGGTTATACGGTATCAAAAGAATTAGAAATATGAGTAAATTGGTGGGGAATCAGTATTTTACCATCTTATACAGCATCACCGATCCTCAATTTTATATCTTCTTTATCCAGCCTTAACCAACAAGAGCAGTGAATGCGGGGGTAGTGTGTGGCTCTGGCAGTCTTCGAGCTTGAGCAGTATTGGTTGCCGCCAATAGTGAGATCGGTGGCCTTATAGCTTCGAATTGGCTTACTGCCATCTATTGGCGAACAGGTATTTTTCTGCGTTTTCTGATTGTATTTCTATTTATGTAACCTCAGTTTCTCTCTGCCCTCGTGCAAACGTGATATAGTAGTGTTTTAGGAAAGGGTGGCTGCAGACAACACTCTGAAGGGGTCTCAAAGGAAAAGAGGGTTATGGAAATAGCGAGAAAAAAGGGAAAGGAAATAAACGCTCGAAAAGGTTCCACGACGGAATACACTAATAACTTAAAAAAACAGCCTCCATCCTCTCAACTTAGAGTTTAATGATTGAAATGCCTCGGTGTATTCGTGCACTCTCTACGGCAAGCATGGTGTATCAATAACCCACCAAAAAACACCATAAACAGTTTACAAAACGTTCAGACAAGTACATTTCCTTGGGTCGTTTTGTCTATCCTGACAAAAATATGACAAACATAAATATGTGTAAAATAAATCCTCACAAAAAGTTCTCAAACAAATTCAAATTATCCAACTTACAGTTTCCAAGTACATCTAGCATTTTTATTGTTTAGATTGTTATTAACCGTTTATAAGTAAGTCACAACGCTCGACAACGTCTTGAAACGGGACTCAGGGACTTGATTGAAAAATTCAATGTTTGAAAGATTTTATTGAAAAAAAATTCGCATTGAAAAAAAAATTTGAACGGAGTACTTGGCGAGTCATGTAAAATGACTGTACGGACTACTTGTTACGAACTCGCCAAGTACTTCGTTCGAATTTTCTTTCAATGCGAATTTTTTTTCAATAAAATCTTTCAAATTCAAATTCAACACGTTTTCGAGCGTTGTGACTTACTTATAGACGGTTTATAAACAATGTAAACAATAAAAATACTGGATGTACTTGGAAACTGTGAGTTGGATAATTTGAATTTATTTGAGAACTTTTTGTCAGGATTTATTTTACACATATTTATGTTTGTCATATTTTTGTCAGGATAGAAAAAACGACCCAAGGAAAATGTACACGTCTCAACTTTTTGTGCACCATTTATGGTGTTTTTTGGTGGGATTTGGCTTCTTTTTGCAAAGCATCATACATGTACATGAATATTTACCGAGTTACTTATATTTGAAAGCTTCGAATAGTGATTGCTATGCTCAGGCTATAATCAATCGAACACAGAAAGATTCGACACATAATTGAAGGTGTGCCTTTGGATAAGATAGTAGATTATAGATAAAGTTGCGGACAAGTGCTAATGCGCTTTTGCAATTCGAACTGCGTCTTTGAGCAGTGTATAGAAACGTACCGATGATGTAGAGTTGAAATTTGCATCGTTGGGATGCAACGAAAATATTTTGAAAAATTATTTCCAGTTTCCAGTATCGTCTTCAAGTTGAAAATCGGTTGACCTACCTTTTTTTTGGTTTTTTTTTCTCGACTTGGGGCTTGGGGCCCCATATATCATAAAAGCGTCAGCGATACTGGGAATGATTAAAAAAAAAAAAATATTTTCGTTGCACACCAACGATGAAAATTTCAACATCGTCCGATGATTATTATTTTATAGGCATTAGTTATGTGATTGAAAATGTAGGATTATCATCTGCCTGAAAACTGTGATGAATGTCTCTATCGCTGTACTCAATAAATCAAATTGTAAACTGTTAAATAAATTGCACTGTCAAAAAAAAGAAACTCCTGGAAGCGATTTGACCCGGACGAACCTGGCCCATGACCAAAATCGGTACAGAAAAACTCAATGCACTGACGGCTTGCTCCGATAAAACTGGAAGAACTGCCTGCTTGGCATGGGAAAACTCAGTGTATCATCAATTCATCATGCAAAACCGCTGGGGCATTCCGACGCAGAGAAACTCTTCCACGGCGCTGCTCTGCTCGCTCCGACTATACACGGTCCAACGGACCATGATTTCATCCGTTGAGAGTGCGAGCGGATCAAGTTGCGCTGCATGAGAGTTTTCGCCGTGCGTAGCTGCACCATGGACGAGTATTTGTTTGTCGAGATAGCCCATAGGAGTTTTTGCGCATCGAATTTGTCTATGCCAATTTGGTGGTGTGTCCAATTTTATTGTAGTAAGTCGATGGTGCAGTGAGTTCCTTTTTACCAAGTTGGTCATGGGCCAAGTTTTACCAGGTTATGTCCCTATTTGGGAAAGTTTTGTTCGATGACTTAGCAATGTGATGAATTATTCTCCGTTTACTTGATCGCTTATACTACTTTTCTTTGTAATATTGTGTGAGCTTGTTGGGTTCGAATTTTGACGGAATCTGTGACAAGAAAGCAGTGTAGCTGGGACTTTGTATGATGACGAGTAGAATGCTCCGAGTTGATGGCATAGATCATGCGAGGATGAAAAAAGTTTAGAGCTCCGTCGTATTGATAACAAGCAATGATCACGGAACCTTTTTAAGCTTTGATGATCCTGTCAAAGGTCCAACCATTTTACTCCTATAGCAATGATATTTAGTGCGTACAAGTTGCTTGAACTCACATACGAGCACAATAAAATGCTGAATGGTACAATTTTCATTAAAAAAATGCTGCATCGTAGAAAAAAACACAACTCTCTCTTATAAATATACTCTAAACACTATTTAATGGCTGTTTCATCAGTATTTTTTTAAATTACACTAACGTAACATCTTGATCAGCGAGCATTACCACTATGAAAGCGCACAGATAAATATATAATTGTTTTTTTTTTTCACCATTTCTGTCCCAAAAAAAGAAAACGGAAGGAAAATTCTTCTTTTATAACACGACAGGACCACATTGAACGATACAAATATTTATATGAGGATATATTTTTTTAAGATACGCCTGTATTGCGTCATTTAAGCTGTTCAGCCTGGTGTCAGGTGACAGGCCGTGGTCATACGGGAACGATGATGGTTAGTACGGTTAGGTTCACGGTGGGGCGAAAAACCAGCGGAGCGAAAAACTGGTGGAGCGAAAATGTCATGATCGTTGTACGTCAAAATAAAATAAAACTGCAATATCTCCCATATTTCAATAGCTACAGCATTCATTTGGGTGTCAATCGAAAGAGAAAAAAAAATATATTCGTATTAATATCATTGCCGAAATCTCCCAATTAATTCATAATTAGAAAAATAAGTTTCGTTGTATAGATATACTCCCGCGCGAGATGTGTGGCGGATAAGAGGCTGTAGCACCTCTTGACATGTCGGTATAGGAGAAAATGAACTTGTCTCGAGGCACTGCCGTGGCTCTTAATACAGCAAGAACAACGTTTATCAGAGCTTAGAGCCATCCATCGAGCTAATTCCGACTGTCAGAAAATTTTGTCCAGGAATTACGAGGGATCCGCAGTGGAAAAACAGGGCTGGTTCAAAGTCAAAATCCCTACCACCAGCATATACCGGCATTTTTAGCTCAGACGCGCACCACTCAGCCGAGACATGAACCCGGGAGGGGTGCGGGTTGATTTTGATGGTGGCAATGGAAAGTTCCTATCTCTAACAACTGGAGGGCACCTAATCTATTAAGGTTCAAGACATTGGGCCGGGGGGGGGGGGGCTTTGAGGATGGTGTTAGAATGCTGCTATCTCTGGCAGCGGCGGTGCACCTAATTTTTCATGGCGGCATTTGATTGATGATTATCAGTTAGACCGGTGCCTCTGTAGGGGAGGGATGGGGGCTAGTTTTGGGGGTAGAATTAATGCCGCTATTTCTGACAGCTGCAGTGCAGCTTGTCTTTCATGCTGGCATTGGAATATCGCTATCTCTAACAAATAAATAGCGGGCTGGAGCGTTAGATCTTTCAACCACACACGACGCTACCCTCCTGGGCTAGTGCGTCTGTTTGTTGCAACCTTATCGCTGGCCATGAATCATTTCTGGTTGTGTGCTAAGGACCAGAACGCAGTCTAGAAAAGGCCGAACATGAGGTCATCAAATCTTAGAGGTGCCTATCATAGTGTCTGACTGGTCCTCGGCACCTGAAGGAAAAGCGTTGAAATGCTCCTAACAGGTATTCATCTGACCGCATTTATATAAGCGTTTCCCTATCACTAACTAGTGCGTGAGCAGATGAAGCGCAGAGTGTTGCGGCAGATCTTTTTTTCAAACCGCGATGAAATTGGGGCGAAGATCAGATTGAAAATATGGAAAAGCACGTTCGATTCGATACTCGAACTCATATTCATGTGGTGTATGCATGGGATTATGCGTACAGAGCCGCTCGCCGAGGCCGAAGGGAAGAAGTTGAGCGTGATCGTGAGCAATTTAGATTAAGAATTGAAAAATGCGGCAAACTAATTGAATCTGTATTGACGGAGAAAAAAATTTAACGGAAATTGGTATACTGATATGCGCCATCGACGTGTTTCGACCTGTTTAGAGCCCGCTCATTACCTTAGAGAGCGGATGCTGCCATATTGCATGTCTGAACATGGTTTAGCCTGCACAATGTTTAGATATTGTGACAAACCGCCGGAAAATGGGGCTTTGACGTTCATAGAATGCCACTACGCGATGCGCTTAGTCGCTCTCTTGCTATCAACATGGACGGATATCCAGATGGAATTCTCGGAGCCAAATATCCGTGGGAATTATCAAGGGGCGATCTTAAGAATATAACGAAGCCTATGCTTTTTAAATATTTCAGTCGATCAATTCATATGTTTTATGATCGTTTACCCGAAAATCGTCGTTCAGACGCCGAAATTATGTCATATCTGCCTTGTATGGAACATTGGAATACGCCCCACATCATGACTCATATCGATGGCTCTGCAGTCTCTGTACAGAATTGTGAAATGTGTCACTCCAAAGTGGGGGTGGAGAAAAATGTGAAAAATTCTATTGGGTCCTAGAATTGAGAGTAGGGGCGAGGGAGGGGGTAGGGATTTGGAAGGCCTATATAATATCAAGATGCACGCTTGAACTGCAACAGTTGACATGCAAGACAGGCAACGTGAGCTAAAAAAACTATTGTTCGCCTGCTTTTGAAAAATATTGAAGAAGTGAAAAATCTTATACGTACGAGGTCGGATCTGAGCTTCATCATAAATACATTGGAAAGTACATCAATAAGGCAAAATGGATTTCACAAGTATCAACAAGGTGGGAATAATAGCGGAATTTGTGCCAACAAAAAAATTGGCTGAACTCTCCGTTCAGACAGATTATCCAATCTCTGACCTGAAAGTAGTCCAGACAAAATTCAGGAAGAGGATCGTGGCTGACATCAGCAACGAATTCGCCGTATTCTTACCTGCAAGATTTGTGAAGGCGTTCAACGAGAATAAGGAAACATTGAAGGCGATGATAGAAGCTGCACACAGGAATCAACTCTACATGAATAATTTCGGTGGGAATTACAACAGCATAGAATTCAAACCCATCTGACGCCATCAAACCGTCAATCCATCGCGACTACTATGGGGTCGTGACTCTACGCGAAAGATGGTGGCAATGGAAAAAGTGTGGGGATCCATAAGTGCACATTATTCAAAAAAGTAAAAAAAAAAAAATCATCATAGATGACGTGTGGTAGAAAAAAAAAATGTATAAGTTGGATTAAATCCAAATGTGAAACGATTTCATAAGGTTTAATTCGTTAAGAAACACACATATATTTGTCGATAAAATGATTTTATTTTTTTCAAAAATCCTGCGTTTACACAATGCCTGATGTAGACTAAAAAGCATTGATGCCTGGTCTGACAATTGTGAGGGGACTTGGCACCTTTATTTACGGCCCTGCCCAGGTGATGATCGTTAGAGCGCTGGTCCCGATCTCGTATAGATGACACACTCAAGCGACGGATTGAAATGACAGATCGCAATCGAGCTTAATTTTGAGGTTTGGCGGTGCGTTTCTTGAGCAGAAGCAGAAGCGAATGTGACAGTTGAGATATCTACAATATGTGATAGATCGCGATCGAGATTGATTTTGAGGTTTCACGATACGTTTATTCGGAGAAAGCGAATATATGTGACAGCTGGTCTACATGCGTAATTAAGTACGTTTACACGACGCTCTTATTCTGGTGTTACGAAAACCGGCGTAGTCAAAGCACGTGTTAAAGTGCGTGTAAACGGGTCCTAACACCCGCTTTACGTCATAAAGCGGGTGTTAGGTATCGTGTAAACGCCTGGTTTAACTATACCGGTTTTCGTAACGCCAGAATTAGAGCGTCGTGTAAACGTGCTCATTCATAACATTTAAATTACGAACGTGAATAACGAAATTGAAACGCTGAAAAATATGAAAATATATTTCCTAAAAAGAAAAATAATTATCTTTAAAAACAATCAATTATGATTGAAAAATATTCAATTGATGTCAAAAGAAGGCTTTTTCATCATTGAATAATTTTTTTTAAGAACTGTAGTTTATCCTTCAACGGAAAAGTTTTGGAAAAAATCGACGTATGAGTGAAAATTTCCGACAATTTTTGTTTCAAATTTGTGAGTCATTCTGATGCATGCGCATAATCGAAAATGAACCAGAAATTATTTTCGTGTAAAACGATCTTCCTTGTCATGTGAGTTAATTATTATTATAGTATTAATATTAGTAAGAAATATGATATAAATAATAATTATTATTACTCTCATTCTAATTATTATGATGATAGTTGTGATAATGAAAACAATTATTACTGATATTCTTATTCTTATGATGATTCCTATTATTACTAGTATTATTCGATCGGCATTAATGCACTAGGGCATATTAATATTTATTCCATTTCTGGTTGCTTCAAATTATATTACTGATGAATATTTCTGTCTGAGAGTCGATTTTCGCATAGATTAGAAATTATGTCACGAATTGGAGTGCGAAGTTTTTTTTTTCATAATTGATGAAAAATATGGAAACTAGCATTTCGAGAAATGTGTCGACATAACTGACAGAAAGAAGTGGTCCAGAAGACCCCAACGACGGTTAGAGTAAGAGAACCGATTCCTTGTTGGGTGACGACTATCATTATTCTTGATGTAACATGTGATCGAAATTGGTCAGCACCACGGTTGAAATGATTGGACTTGGGCTTTAGACTAAAATGATAAATATGAAAAAGGTTTCAATAGTTTAAAAATTATTTTGAAAAAATCAAAAATTGAAAATAAACGCTGCTGGTGGTTCTTTTGGTATTGCGAATTATTCTTCAGCGGGAATTGTGAGGGTTTGTGTTTTACTACACATGATCAAAATGACGAAGAATGTCCTACAATGATCAATGAGCAAATAAAATCTGAGTCTCCGATTGAAAGATTCCGTTCTACTCAATATTTGATTAAATACGATGCCCTTGTTGTGTTTGCTGGAATCTCATGCGGTAGTATTGAAAGAGCAAGGCTAACCATGAGAAAAAAGACTCGTCTTCCACTGCGAGCCCGATGGTTATTTTTAACCAATAGCTGCTTCAGTTTCAATTCCTAACATCGGATAACGAGAAACCCATCCTAGAAATTCATATTTAAACACCCTAACAGGTGAAACAAACCCTGAGTGTTGTATAAAAAATCGTGATATATGATTAGAGACTTGAAAACCCCAACGGTGATTTTCAATTCATTTTTTAGCTTCTAACGTGCATACGTGTATTGAGATTTCAATTTGTCACCCTTAGGAGGTGAAACTAGTGGTGAGTGAGGGACAAAACACTGAAAAATAACGGTAGAGACTAGATAAAACCAATGTCCGTGCTTATTTCATTTCCTAAGTTCGAATTACGAGCAGCCCGATCTCGAGACACACATTTGGACACCATAATAGGTGAAACAAATGGCAAGAATAGCACGAAAAATTGTAAATAATGTGAGAGATCAGATGGACCCAAAGTCCATGCTTGTTTCCTTTCCTAACATCGAATTACGAGCAGCCCAATCTCGAGATTCACATTCAGACACGTAAAGAGGTAAAGCAAATAGCGAGTATAGCACGAAAAAATATAAAACAATGACAGGGATCAGATACACCCAAAAGCTGTGTTTGTATCATTACCTAACATCAGAAAACGAAAACCCGATCTCGAGATTCACATTCGGACACCTAAAGAGGTGCGACAAATGGCGAGTATAGCATGAAAAAATATAAAGTAATGTCAGGGATCAGATGGAACCAAAGTCCATGCTTGGTCAATTTCATAGCATCATATTACGAGCAGCCCGATGACGAGATTAATATTTGGATACCTTAAGAGGTGAAGCAAATGGCGAGAATGGCACGAAAAATAATAAAATAATGTCAGAGATCGGATGGACCCAAAAGCTATGTTTGTTTCATTTCTTTACATCGAATAGCAAGCAGCACGATAAAAACAATCATGGTCTGTCACGGACTTTCATGAACACGAAATAACAAGCAACCCGATCTCGAAGTTCACATTTGGACACCTTAAGAGTGAAACAAACGGCGAGAATGGCACGTAAAACTATAAAATAATGTCAGGGATCAGATGGAACCAGAAGCTATGTTTGTTTCATTTCCTAACATCCGAAAACGACCAGCCCGATCTCGAGATTCACATTCTAGTCTAAGAGCTAGCCACGGAAGTAGGGCAGCAATTTATAGAACGATTAAAACCACATAATCAGTCTGCCTTAACACCATTTTTAATTGATTCGGGCGCCTGGCAGCTTTTCATTGGTGAGGGTGGGCGTGGTACGGCCGTAAAGGGGTTGAAAAATCAATTGAAGGTGTTCAATTTATAGAGCGCTGGTTTTAAGTGTGATTGTTGCTAATTATGCATTTCGAAAATAATATTGCCAGGCGATTTGTTTGGGGGAAAAGTAGTGCCAGGTGATGTTAAAGGTGCGTAAAAAAGTGCCAAAGTCGTCTCATTTATAGAGGGCTGGGATTAAATTTTTTCGTTACATTCAACCCTCAGGATAGTGTGTGCAAAATGATAGGCGAAAATATTGAGCCGAACACCTTGCCAGGCGCCCACAAAGAGCGAGAATAGCGGGATGGCCGTCATGAGATTGAAAAATTAATCAAAGGTGTTCGATTTACAGAGTGCTAGTTTTTGGTGTGGTAGTAACTAATTATGCTCTGAATTCGAAAATAATATAGCCAGGCGATTTTTTTGGTGGAAAAAGAGCGCCAGGTGACGTTAAAGGTACATAAAAAAGTGCCGACGTCTTCTCATTTATAAAGGGCTGGGACCAATTTTTTTCGTTACCCAGTGAACACGTTTCATTACAGTAATATAACATGGAAGTTACATGTAATTGTCACAATGCAATAGCTGTGTGATGTAACTGCTACGTAACATGAGAATAATATGTTATATATTATTGGTAATATGCAGGCAATGTAAATGTTATATAACGTTGTTGCATTACAGTTTTATAACTCAAATTTATAACGTTTACAGAACAGGCTTATAACACTTTTTATATAACATTCATAATGTGCAGGTTATGTGAACGTTACAAAGTGTTGTTCCGTTACAGTTGTATAACTGACATTTGTAACATTGACATAACGTACTTGTAACGAGATTTATATAACATTCGTTATAAGCATGTGATGTGAAGGTTATGAACGCGTTTTAGCGTTACAGCTGTATGACTAAGATTTGTAACGTTTACGCAACATGTTTGTACCATTTTTTATATAACATTCGTAACGTGCAGGTTATGTGAACGTTATAATGCGTTGTAGCATTATATCTGTATATAACTAACATTCATCATATCAACATGTAACGGATGAAAAAATCAAAAGCATTTTGGACCCTATTCAAATTTTCATTTTTAAAGCAGTATCATGTACATACATTTCAAATGTTAAATATATTGTTTAATGTGTTTGTATAATCATAATATGATTATTTATGTCCTGATATGAAATAACATATGCATATAATATTATGGCATGTAGCTCCCAACATACAACTGATCAAGAATTCTCCGGCGTGTCAAATACATGATATGAATTATCAGAGTTCATAAACAGTCGATAGCGTAGTTGGTAGCGTGTTAGGTAGATGGGTAGGATAGATACGAAGGTCGCAGGTTCGAATCCCCGTCGAGGACAATAAAATCCTATCGAGAAATCCGTGCAGGATTCTTTTTTTTTCCAGTGTAACTCTTCTATAACCTATAAAAATGACAGAATAAGATGATGAAATGCAAAAATTATTTAATAATAATGTTATATTTCATCATATTATTTTAGAATATTGCATTTATATAACTTTTATGACTTTTGTTACATCACCTTGCAATATAACTATTACATACCGGGTATATAACACGTTAATATAACATAACATGTTATATTGCTGAGTCGGAAATGGCAAGTTACATGCAATTTACATGTAACATCCAGGTAATATTACTTGTAATATTCGGTTATGTTGCCGTTACATTGCTGCAATATTACTGTGTTTACTGGGTACATTGAACCCTCAGGATCGTGTGTCCCGGGAAAAAATAATTATACCTGATCATACATGATCATATATAACTAGTCTTGTATGACTCATGCCAGAAAAGTGGCCATGTCTGATCATACCAAATCGTGTATGATCATACCAAATCGTGTATGATCATACCAAATCGTGCATGATCATACCAAATCGTGTATGATCATATCAAGTCGTGTATGATCATGCCAAATCATGTATGATCATACCAAATCGTGTATGATCATATCAAGTCGTGTATGATCATGCCAAATCATGTATGATCATACCAAATCGTGCATGATCATACCAAATCGTGTATGATCATATCAAGTCATGTATGATCATACCAAATCGTGCATGATCATACCAAATCGTGTATGATCATATCTAGTCGTGTATGATCATGCCAAATCGTGTATGTCATATCGTGCATACGTACTTCGTCTTTAGTCTCGGGCCCTTGATAATTATCAAGGTTTTCTCAAAATAAAAGATAATAAAACAAAGAAAGGTAACCATTTTTTCCTGATAATTTTGATATTTACTTTTCCAAAAAATTAAAGTAAAAAAAATTAAAGAGCAGAGTTTCAAAATGAGGATGAAAGAAAAAAACAAAAGAAACAAAGGAAAGTAATAAATAAAATAAAAACCTATTCTTTTCGAGACCATTTTTCATATACACAAGCGTGGCGAATACAACACATTGCGTCTTCATAAAATCATAGTAGATGTTAGATTATAATAGTATGTGTTTAAAAAAATTAACAACCCTCTATTATAGAAGTTGAAACGCAATGAACCTTTCGCAGTGATCTACTCAGTGAACTCAGTCAAATTGACTGCAAAAATGTATTGTGTTTCAGCTTCCGTCGCAGAGGGTTGCGAATTTCTTTAAAGTCGACACCGCGACAATGTGTATAATTGTATAGATCAATTATTTGATTCAATCTTTTCTATTCATTCGCAAAATCAATATGGTTTTTTATAAAGTGAAATGTTTATGGACAATTCCACTAAATCCTGTACCCAAATCCGGATTCAAATAATCCATATTTTTTTCGTTGTTCTTTTCATTATTTTTGTCTAGAAAACGAGATTTTTGCGACCATGAAAGGTCCACCGCTTCAGTTGATCGGGCTTCGCGTTATTATACATTTTCCCTTCGAAATTCTTTACTCCAACTTGACGTATCTGAAAATGCTTGAAGTAAAAATTAAAAACATAGCTTTTCGTCGGAAATTTTCTGAATTTTCCGAAAATGATGGTCATTTTTCTCTTACGTGTCATTTTCATAGAGAAAATTAAAAAAAAAAAGACTTAAAACGTTAATTTCACGCTGTACTCAATCTTTTTTTTAAATCTATTTATTTTTTGGAAAATTCAGAAAATTTGCGACGAAAACCCTATTGCGAAATTTTCCTCTCGTTTATCGCCTAGCCATAGTTTTTTTCAAGCGAAACGCTTGAAATTTCAAGCATTTTCAAATACGTCAAGTTGGAGTAGAGAATTTCCAAGGGAAAACGTATAAGTACGCGAACTCCGATCAATTAAAGCGGTGGACCTTTCATGGTCGAAAAATCTCGTTTTCTAGACATAAATAATGAAAAGAAAAAAGAAAAAAATATCGATTATTTTGAAGCCAGATTTGCGTACAGGATTTGGTGGAATTGTCTTTACATAATATTTAAAAAAAACGAACGTAAATTTTTTATCATTGAACTTATTGTTTCTTATGTCGTCGTGTCCAAAAATGCCTCAATAAAAATAGACTTTGGTATATCAAGCAGCATATTATTATTACTGAGATCACAGCTAGTACTTTATTATCTATTCGTAAAAGGTACAGATCACAGGTAGTACTTATGTATTCGTAAAAGGCCTTTACTTAATGGTTCTAGTTTGCATCCTGTGCATTGGCATTTTTTCGTGCACGCTGCTTTATTTCCACCAACTTTTGCGCCACTGCGCTTTTGATTGTGGAGCCAGGTTGAACTGTCCAGCCACGTTGCTTGGCAACCATCTTTGAAAAATCTGGAAAATGATTCAAATTTTGTTGAAAAAAATTTGAAAATGAAAAAAGAACTGGTATCATAGTTTTTTAGCCAATGTGAAATATTTAAAAATTACAAATGTGCAACGACAAATTATATTCCATAATATGTTCCGGGGATACTACGATATCCCGGGCGCCAAATTTTTGCGGTGCGATATTATATTTCGGCAAAAAGAAACACTTTTTCAAGAGTGAAAAAAAATCGATTTCCGATCAATAAACGGCCCTATAGCGATTGAAAATAAAAAAATTGATTTGGCAGATTTCGGATCTACGGCGATTTTTCATATTTCATGGGTAGTTGTGTCATATAACGTGTGTGTGTCCCTGTGTTAGTGTGTGCGCGCGCGTATGAGTGCGTGTGTCGTGTGCCAGTGTCGCGCGCGCGCGCGTGTGTGTGTGTGTGTGTGCGTGTGTGCGCGCATGTGTGTGTGTGTGTGCGTGTGCGCGCGCGCGCGCGTGTGTATGTGTGGCGGCCCGCCGGGGTCTAGGAGCGAAGCCCCGGCGGGGCGGAGCCCCCCCTCCCCCCGGACTGTCACAAACATAAATTTTTGTTTTCAACTATTCATTTAAACGATTACACGCTTGATTTTCGGTCAAATAACGGCGCTATAGCGATTGAAAGTAAGAAAAGTCGATTTCGTAACTGGTCATTTTTTTTTCTTTCAATCGCTATAGCGCCATAATTTGATCGGAAATTGATTATTTTTACCCTAGAAAAAGTGTTTTTTTTTGCCGAAATACTAATATGGCACGGTCAAAATTTGGCGCCCGGGATATCGTAGTACTGGCACAAAATTATTAATTGAAAAAAAAGTGAAAAAGATATTACCATCCTAAAAGTAACATGAAATAAAGCGTTATTAGAATTTTATAATTGATGAAATAATTCTCAATCACGTACTTATGATCGTGTCCCGCGCCTTTTCATGCATACACGACACCTCTTCGTTCTGGCGTTCCTTCCCTTGAGATCGTACAGTTCGACCACTGAGTGTGCATTTCAAGAGGGCTGTATTTCTGAATACGCCTTCCAATAACTTTCTAGCGACGTGAGTAGCAAGATGTGAAGTGCCTAATGCTTGTTTGTAAATTTTCTTTTTACAGTATATTCCGTTTTCCAACATGATCATCTGAGAAATACACGAAAGTAAAGAATATTGTACATGAAAGTCACAAAGAATACAGTATAAATTAAAGAACTATACGTATAATACACACTTCTTCCCCTTGGTAATCTCCACCGAACAGTTGGCTTGGATCATCGCCGTTATCAATCATTGCTTCTTTTGATTCATTTTCGGACTTATCCCCGATGTTTTCACTCGAAAGATTGTTTTTCTCAACCGAATCTGGGCTCTCATCAAGATGTTGTACGCGTTGACTTTCTTTATAGAATGAATTGCCTGACCATTGTTCTGGAGTCTTCGCATTTTTATTATTATCAGCAGGTTTCATCACCCTCTGTTCAGCCAACAACTGCTCATATTTTAAAAGCTGCAGTTTTAAATCATCTTTTGAAGGACTTCTTTGACTCGATGAAGCGGATGAACTGAACAGAGGTTTTGAATCACCCTAAACAAAAAACGGAATTTCATTGACCACCGTATGATATGCATTTTTTTTTAAGAAGCCAGCATCCGTAATTGTTATAATTCGTTAGGGCATATATAATATATAACGTAATTATTTATTATGTATAGAGCGAGCAGTGGCCCAGTTGGTCCGACTCTGGACTGCCACGCAGGCGGCCAGGGTTCGAATCCCGCGGCCGGTACCAATGGATTTTTCTAAATACTTTTTCTGCCAGCTCAGGTAGTTCGAAACCCACCTAAAATTGTAGGTTTTCCCAAATACACTGGGCCGGTATCGAAGAGGTTGCGAAATCAACAAAAACTAATAGTTCCGTAAATGAACAGAAAAATTATACGCCCAGTGTATGAAGGATCCTTAAGCCCGACAGGGCAAGGCCCCTATAAGTATCAGTATATATTATGTACATGCATAATACCATAATTACACATACATATAATACATTATATTATATTATATACATATATCATATTATATACATATATAATGCATATAATATATAATATACTTTATATACAATATACATGCATAATTACATATAAAATGTACAGTATCTTAGCGTACTGGCTAGAACTGACATAAATATCTTAGGAAAATCTACAAGTTCCTACAAAATTGTATACACAAATTTTTTTGTGCTATTTCAGTTCTAACCACTCGGCAAGATACTATCAGCCAACAGGTGAACGTGTATACGTCATTATATTCACTTTATAAAAAAACTTATAAAAATATTTACCGACACGTTTTCCTTTTCGTGACCAGATTCATCGTCCTCAGACGATAGTGTGTCGGATGAATCGCTGCATTCAGTATTTTTGAATTTTTTATGCAAAATCTTTGATTTCTCAGTGTGAAGATTTTCAGATTTGCTTCCCTTAAAAATAGAAAAGAAAATTGAGAGAATAAAAAAAGTGTTACATTATGAGCATTTCAACCAGTGAATAGTGATGCCTCCAGGGCTAAGTATACTACTTGAGATCAGTGAAAATTATTGATTCTTAAATATTTCTGATACAGATACTTAGGAAAGGAAAACATGGAATATACGACACATTTTTATTTTGCGAGTCTTTATTATATGTGAGGTAGCCTCACATTTACAAGTGAAGAAAAAAACTTAGGGTACAAAAGCTAGGTAGGGTACACTTAGATTTCTAAAATATTTCACAATTTGGGTTATTAGATATAGATAATCAACGAATTTCGTGAATATTGCGGCTCACTGTCTTACGTCGATTTCTAATGCATGTTTATACTTTTGGTAGGTTTTAGGTTCGGTCACCGTGAAATTATTTCTCACACGCCAATGCGACATCCGTTATATTTCCTAGGGACAGTATTTTCCTATATCTTTTGATACATAGAATTTTTCAAGATTTTTTGGCAAAATTTTGCCCATGTGAATGCTGAGATATATGAGCTCAAAGTGAGGCATTTAAAATGTGATTCATACAGCGGCACAGGGAAAATGAAATTCATTCTGGAAATCAAGTGACTACTTTTTTTTTCCAGATAAGTAATTATATCACTTTACCATAATCTAATTACGATTCTCTTATGATCTGAATTCTTTTATCACTCGATTTTTTGTTTTAGGTTATTGCTTCAGCTCGCAGCGTCTTCGGCTTTCCGCCTTCCGAGACAGATTTTACTTTGGGGGGGAGTATTTAATATTTATCCTTTTTATTCTTTTCTTTAAGGTTTAATATAACATTATTTAGAGGTTTTTTTCCTTACGTACGATTATTTATAAGTGGTTTTTTATTTCAGGTGCCGCTCCACCCCCGGAGGGAGTTAAGATCGATGCGTAAGTATAATGCGATGTGATGCGAAAGTATAATTGCCATTTGACTAATTTTCTATCTTCTCTTCTACTCTTTTTTTATTTTTTATTTTGTTTTATCGATTCTTTTTATCATCTTCCCTTATTATTTGCTCATAGGGGGGTTTTGGCTTATTTATACGTTTAATTCTTGCTTAAAATATTTATTTTTAAAATATTCAATATTTCAGCATTCACTTGTGGGAAAAATTTTATCAAAAAATCTTAAAAAATACTATGTATCAAAAAATATACGAAAATACTGTCACTAGGAAATATATAATGCATGCTGAATTATCGCGTGAGAAATAATTTCACGGTGACCAAACCTAGCCCACCAAAAGTATAAACATGCATTGGAAATCGACATAAGACAGTGAATCGCAATATTCATGCCTAAATTTTGAAATATTTTAGAAATCTGTGTACTTACTTTACGATTTTGACCAAACGGTCAACCCGATGCAATCAAGATAACCATGGCCCACGGCACCACACAATGAGCGCGAAACAACGGTTTGCGCTCATTGTGTGCTATATATATTATGACTCACTATAAATCAGTTCTCAATTTTTTGAACGACTATAACAGGTCGGTTCTTAAAAAACATCCGTCATTTTCAAGATTATTGTGGTAGGTAGGTGAAGAAAAAAATGTTAACTTCCTACGACAAAAACTCAGACGCAGGGGACTTTTCGCAGTTCTCCGAACAAGTCCTGCAAAAAGTTCCCTGCGTCTGAATTCTTGAGGTCGAAACTTTTTATTCATCTACCTACCACAATAATCTTGAAAATGAGGGATATTTTTTAAGATCCAACCTGTTACAGTCGTTCAAAAAATTAAAAACTGAGTTATACAGCAAGTTTCGGCCTTCTCTTAATAAAAAAAAAAAGATATACTTGGTTAACTTGCATCCTTACTTTTATCGTCTTCTGTGCGTTTGCCGCAGATGGTGAATAACTCCTAGGTTTCACTGATTTTCGTTTGCCGAGACAGGTAGTGTTATTTGATGGTGACTTCGATTGCGACTTTTTCAATGTTTTATCGTCTTGCTTCATTTTCTTCATCTCTTTTTTCAAAAATTCATAATCTTCTGAAACATGAACATGAAAAACAAATGTGCATAATTGCATATACCTATAGACATGGCATTATGGAATGAACGAATATATTGTATGCACGCTTGATGTGTGCTGACCAGTACGACGTTGCACGCTATTCTACTGTGTCCTCTTTTTTCCGAGTTATCAAGGTAAGAAGGAGATAGAAGAATGTGTGCCCAACATCATACAGGTTAGAATCCAACACGTCGAGTGTACTAGTACATGTAAGACCAAGATCAAGACCGTAAAACATTTCAATTACATTTGTAATTTGTAATTTAAATGTAATTACAAATGTAATTGGATGCTGATGCCTAATACTGATTAACACTTTTCCACAGTTCTGTGATAGAAATTTCATTTATATGTATTTATATATATATATATATAAAAATACATATCGATGGTTAAATTCCATAGGGGCGTATAAGCTATGCTTATACGTTACCGATACGCCTCTTTGGAATTAGTCCATCGATATGAAAAAATTGATTTTGAATTATCTTACCTGAATGTTTCAAGATTTGCCCAATGTACTCTTTGTTCGACCAGAAAAAAGTCACGATATCACCATTTTTCACCACGCTGTCGTCACAAATGACTTCCCGCGCTTTGACGATGCACAGCGATTTGTCTGTCTCACACTGAATTAGGTAATGGTACATTTCTCAATATGTACAACTTTTTTTCAAAATTATAGTTTTTCTTAATTTACACTTATGATATTGCTACTACTTTTGGTAAAAAACACCGGAATAGACAAGTTTTTATGCGCGGCGAACTAGACCACGCGTTCCTATAAGCCTCTCGCCAACGAAAAAAGAAGACGTACATTGGCGTCACTATCGCTCTATACTAGAAGAGACAGAGCGAGAAAGAGATCTCACGCGTATCCCAGAGATGGAGCGAGAGAGAGAGAGAGAGAGAGAGACTGACCGCACGGTACCCCTTGGTGTATAACGTATAGCCCGCTCGCAGTCGAGAGTCGAGTCCCTGCGCTACGTGTTACCCGCTTCTCTCGGGCTTTTATAACCTCATGGTTACGCGTGATCACATCACACACATATCAATAAATTGAAAAATATTCGCATCAGTAGTAATTTGATGAAAATAATTCTTCAATATAATTTCTCATTTTAAATTAATTTAAGTAAAGTTATTCGACGTCAAATCTCGTTAAAACTGGGATACTGCACATTTTGGGATACTGCAATATTTTGTAATATTTATTTAACGGAAATATTTTGCATACAGTTAAATATATATATTTAATATTATATTATTATTTGGCGTGAGTATATAATTTTTTATACATCGGTTGTACCTACAGCTGTGATAGAAAAAAATGTCATCCGGCAGCCACGGTGATCAACAACCGACCAGTAGCAACGATGATACAATTTTCGTTGCCAGTAGTGCTAAAAAGAAAAAATACAAAAACTGGAAAGAGGATGATGCCCTTGAGGTAATATACGTGATTCATATTTTTTTTCGAGAGAAAAATAGTATATTCTGCAAACATCGCGCGAGAACAAAGCCTATATATACTTCCTTCCCGTGGTGCATACGATATTGTCTACAATACATGCATTAAAAACGAGTGTTTTTTCGCTTCTGAAACGGGAGAAACATCACCGTTTTTTCCCCAATCAAGAAACTGCATGCGACTTTCATCCCGTTTCAGAGGGTAAAAAACACGATTTTTTAATGCATGTGTTGTAGAAAAAATGTTTTTTTTTTGTCAAAAATATTTTTATATAAACAAGTTTTGTATCTTGTATAATTTTTCCTTATTGGAGTCAATGGTTTCGGATAGTAAGAAATGATTGTGAGAGACATGAAATGATTGTGAAAAAATTGCTTTCCTATTTGAAAAAACAAAAAGTTGACCAGGGACAGTTACCTCGAAAGGAGCAACTTCAAGCGGTCATTCAATTTATTTTCACGATATTCCTTTATCCTGCCCCTAAAATAAAATACCCTGCGTATTGCGAATAAATAAAATCTGAAAAATATTGAGCACTCATTTCACTTATGGAATTATAAAAATTCGTTAATGCATATAGATTCCATTGAGGACGATGCAAAGATGGGAGAAGAGCTACATGTTGAATCTGATCCCTTCTTCTGACGGTCACAGGAACAAACCAGTTGCACGTACCAGTCACTGCACAAATTTCGAGAACGACGATAGCCGAATCGCTAACATTGGTCAAGCCAGTGATATTATGAATGTTGATCTCGACAATATTGATGAGCTAAGTGATTCGAGTATCGATGATGGAAGTTCTGATGATATTGCGAGTGATAGTACAGATGATACTGCAATTGATTGCGATACCGCTGCTGATGATAGTGATAGTAATGACGATGACGAGTTATGTCAGGAACATACAGTTGGTCAGTTGTACGAAAATAGTGAGATGAGTGTAGATGAGAGTGTATTAATTGTTTTAGATTTGTATGTAAAACATAAATGGAGTAAATCTAGTTTAAAAGACACTCTCAAAATGCTACAAAAAATGCTGCCCAACAATAATCAAATGCCGAAGACAGTATTCAAATTATTTCAGTTTGTCCGAAGCTTAGCACCTTCGCTCAACGCCATTAAACATTTTTACTGCAAGATATGCTATAATAGTATCGAGAGTGAAACTGACAAGTGTATTTCATGCAATGCAGATGAGAAAAATTTTTTTTTTGAATTCGATATTCGTCAACAAATCAAATACTTGTTCGAGAATCGAAATCTGGCTGAAAAATTGAAACCATCCTCGCTATGTCGTGATGAAAATGTAATCACCGACATTACAGATGGTTCTGAATACATTCGAGTCAATTATCTAACCAATCAAAGACAAAAGTATGATTTGACCTTGGTTCTAAATACAGACGGACTGGCATTGGTGAAAAGTTCAAAGAGTCATTGTTGGCCATTCATGTTCATGATTTCTGAACTTCCGGAATATCTAAGGGAATCATTTATTATTACCGTCGGCATTTGGTATGATAAAGAGCGTAAACCCTCTATGAACACATTTCTTAAACCGACTTGCTCAAAATTAAGGGAATGTTTTGATACTGGCATTAGTTCGGTCAATTCAAAGACGGGTGAAACTGTAATTTCTAGAATCGTCGCACCTTTGATAGTCGCCGATGCTCCCGCGAGAGCTCAGCTTCAAAATATCTTGCAGTATAATGGCAAATACGGCTGTAATATTTGCGAAATAAAAATGAAAAGAGCTGAAGAAGTTGAGGGAAAGAAAAATCAGCGTATTTATCCTTTCAACGAAAATGAAAGTAAATTGAGAACTGAAGAGAGAATGATTCGACAGGCTCAAAAGGCACTCCGACTAGGTAAAGCTCATGTTAAAGGCGTAAAAGGCACGACCGTTATTACTGATATTCCTTTACTTGATTCAGCGAAGTGTGTTTTGCCAGAGTTCATGCACGCTGGGCTGTTAGGAACTGGGGGACACTTTACAGATACGTGGACTAGAAAGCCAGGACCATGGTCTATAAAAGAACACTTAAAAGCAATAGACAATTTTTTGTTAAGTATTCGACCGCCTTATTTTTTTGGCCGAATGCCACGACAAATAACTCTCTGTAAATTCTATAAGGCATCAGAGTACTATAATTTTATACTGTTTTATTCGCTTCCAGCTCTACTTGATTATTTACCCGATCAGTATTTACAGCATTGGATGCTTTTCATTAAAGCATTGTTTATTTTGCTCCAGGACCGTATTCAAAAAAAGCCAGATCTTGAAGTAGCAGATGCTTTACTTAAATTATTCGTGAAAGAAACAAAAAATTTGTATGGCGATCGTCATTTATCATATAACCTCCATCAACTTTCACATTTCGCGCTTGTTGTTGAACGATGGGGTCCATTATGGGCTACGTCGGCATTTCCCTTTGAAAATTTCAATGGCTTTCTCGCTAACTGCGTTCATGGCACAAAACATCAAGGGCAAGAAATCGTTAACAATCTCAGTATAAGCCAAGGTATACAAACGCTCAAGAGTCGAGTTATGGATATGACTGCACTATCTGACAAAATCAAGACTGACCAACTGATCGGTAAGGGCAGTGAGAACATCGAATTCGATAATCATATTATAGAGGTACTTGCATCCAGCAATGTGAATACAAAAAATTTAGCTGTCTACGCGAGAGCCAAAATAAATAATGAAATTTATACGTCTAAAATATACAAAACGACTAAAACGAATAGCTATACAGTACAGATAAATTTTTTAAATAACACCATCATTTATGGATCAATTCGATTTTTCTTCAAAACAGAGAACAATTCTTTGTGCTTTGTCCTTGGTTCCTTTAGTGTCATACATACTAAAATGTTTCACCATCGAAAAACGAGGACGAAAATTGACCACATTTTACCGATTGAGGAAAATAATGCATCTGTAGTTTTAATTAGGTTGAGTGAAATAAAATCGATGTGTCATGTAATAAGGGTGGGTGATTACCTATGTAAACGCCCAAATTTAATGAAGAAAAATTTGTAAGAAAATTTGTATGATATTATTTCATTAAATTATATGCGCATAATAAAATTTTTTTGAGTAGAATTTTGTATATCTGTATGAAGATCAGTTTCTATATGGTCAAAAACGGATGAATCTATATTTGTAAATATAATTTTTTTTCCAGATTTTGATGGACTTCATGAGAAACATTTTATTTGGGGTCGGATTTTGAAAATGAAGAGTGAATTCATCCGCTTTTGATTGCATGTGAAATGTATATATGATCATATATAATATGTTTTATATAATCCTAAACGATCATAAACGATGTTTATATATCAACATACATAACTTCATGTATAATCGTGTAGGATCATAAGCATGATCTACATGTTCATATGCAATATGTTATATGTATGATCCTATACGATTACACATGATGTTGATGTGTATGTTCATACACAATCATACATAGATGTATATATGATATATACATGTTCATATCTAATGTGATATGCTTATATACATAATCAAACATAAATGTATATATGGTCTACATGGTCACATATAATACTATACATGGTTATATATGATCATATATAATGCTACATATGATCATATACGATTATACATGAAGTTATGTATGTTGATATATAAACATACATGAATTTATATAGGAACTATATTCATATATGATGTTATGTATGGTCATATATAATCTACATAAATTTATGTATGATCATATATAATCATACATAAATGTATGTATGATCATATATAATCATACATAAATGTATGTATGATCATATATAATCATACATAAATCAGGCATGAACCAGATATGTTCATATCTTATCATATCTGAACATATCTGGTTCATGCCTGACTCATATATAAACATTTTTTCCCGGGGTGCAAAATGACAGGCGAAAATATTGAGCCGAACACCTTGCCAGGCGCCGACAGAGAGCGAGAAGTGCGCGCGCGATAGTTAATCAGAGGCTACAGATATTTTTTATTATGAACGTTGTATGTCATTCTATTGTTATGGATTAAGGATGTATGTTAGCTAAGTCAATTACTAGTTTTCTAATTGAAAATTTTAGATGTTAGAAAAGACGGTATATAGCATATTTTAATATTTTTTGCCAAATTTTCACCCATGTGAATTCTGAGATATATGAGCTCAAAGTGAGACATTTAACGTGGGATTCATACGGCAGCCCATGGAAAAGAGCATTTATTCTAGAAAATCAAGTATTTCCCGACTACTTTTTGAGTTACAAAAATGCTCCAACGTAACCCTGTAGTTTTTGAGACACGTGAAAGAAAAAAAATTGTTAAGTGCGCACATACTTTCCGAAATATTATGAGTTAAACTTCGCGTTATAAAAAGAAAGCATTTATGTCGCGCGCGCAGTTTTCCTGCGCAGCTTGCCTCTCACGTCGCCACAGCGCCGCGCTTTTCCCCTCCTTGCCTAACTAACATACATCCTTAAAGGGAGAACATTTTTATTCATTATTATTCATTGTTTTTAAGCAGTATTAACATTCAGTACGTTAATTGCTTATTTTTTACCAATCAATCAAAAACACAGTAACAGAAACGGCTAGATATCTTGATAATTATTCTAAATATTAATGTGTGATGGTCTAACGGGGTAATGAGTGGTTACGATCCAAGACGACGAGAAAAAGAATAAAGTGTGCCGCCCGTGGATTCGAACCCGGGACTCTTCGGCTTGCAAGCGGGAGCGCTAACCACTGCGCTACGGCCACCGATTGATCTCTCTCATTTGTGTCGTCTACTTGGATGTAATGCGGGATCGTCATCCCCCCCCCCCCCCCCCACCCTCCGAACTCGACGTCCACGTCGATTGTGCAGAGTTGCGGGTGTTCGGTTTTGAACGTATGTGTAGTATACGTTGACGCTACGCTTGCATATGTCCCTCGTCGGAGCTCTTCCCTCGCCCCGCTTTCTTTGTAATATCCCGCGGAGTGATTCTTCAGTGCCAGGCCTTTTCGCGGGAAGTCTGTGTTGTCTCCACCATACATGATGCTTGTGAACGTGTGTTGGTCCGAAAACTTCTGACACCAGTTTGTGATGGTCTAACGGGGTAATGAGTGGTTACGATCCAAGACGACAAGAAAAAGAATCAAGTGTGCCGCCCGTGGATTCGAACCCGGGACTCTTCGGCTTGCGAGCGGGAGCGCTAACCACTGCGCTACGGCCACCGATTGATCTCTCTCATTTGTGTCGTCTACTTGGATGTAATGCGGGATCGTCACAAATGTATGAAAATTACTGTTATAACTCGTTATGAAAAAAACATATCAATTCTATATAATAAAAATTTAAAAAACTTTTTGAAATATAAAATATTGACATCAATGTTTCTCGGACTGTTGGCTTCTCTATTCGATAATTCCCCGGGGTTTTACCTGACTCAATATATAGCGAAAACTTTTACTTCATCGTACAGATCACGAGAATTATCGAATAGAAGAGGAAACAGTCCGAGAAACCTTAATATTAATATTGCATACTTAAAATATTTTTTAAAATAAATTTTAATTTTTATAAATTTTATTAATTTAGAAAATTTAAAATGTTATACAATTTAATAAATTTTTATAAATTTTTATTCGTATTATAGAGTATTGATAGTTTTTTTTCATGATTATTTTATATAATTATAGTTATTTTAAATAATTATTTTATATAATTATAGTTATAACGGTAATTTTCATACTTAAATATTCAGAATAATTATTAAGATATCTAGCCGTTTCTGTTACCGTGTTTTCATGTACAATTACATGCATGAAATTAAAAAAAAAAATTGCATGATATTAATTGATGAAAGATAAACAATTAAAATTGTGAATGTTAAGACTGCTTAAAAATGATAAACAATAATGAATAAAAAATGTTCTCCCTTTAATCCATAACAAAAGAATGACGTACAACGTTCATAATAAAAAAAAACTGTAGCATCTGATTGACTATCGTGCGCGCATTTCTCGCTCTTTATTGGCGCCTGGCAAGGTGTTCTGCTCAATATTTCCGCCTGTTATTTTACACACACTATCCTAAGGGATAGTAGTAGTAAGGGATGTAACGAAAAATTTAGTCCCAGCCCTCTATATATGAGACGACTTTGGCACTTTTCTACGCACCTTTAACGTCACCTGGCACTACTTTTCCCCCAAGCAAATCGCCTGGCAATATTATTTTCGAATTTCGAACATAATTAGCTACAATCACACCAAAAACCAGTGCTTTATAAATTGAACATCTTCAATTGATTTTTCAACCTCTTCACAGCCGTACCACGCCCACCCCCACCAATGAATGGCTGCCAGGCGCCCGAATCAATTAATAATGATGTTGAGGCAGACTGATTAGGTGGTTTTAATCGTTCTATAAATTGCTGTCCTATTTCCGTAGCTAGCTCTCCGTCTATTCGGACACCTAAGGAGGTACGACAAATTGCGAGTATAGCACGAAAAATTATAAAATAATGTCGGAGATTAGATGAAACCAAAGTCCACGTTTGTTCAATTTCCTAGCATCAGATTGCGAGCAGCCCGATTTCGAGATTTACATGTGAACGCCTTAAGAGGTGAAACAAATGGCGAGAATGTCACAAAAAATTATGGAAATAATGTCAGAGATCAGATAGACCCAAAACCTATGTTTGTTTTGTTTCCTAACATCGGAAAACGAACAGCGAGATCTCGAGATTCACATTCGGATACCTAAAGAGGTGCGCCAAGTGGCATGTATGGCACGAAAAATTACAAAATAATGTCAGGGATCAGATGGAACCAAAGTCCTTGCTTGTTCAATTTCATAGCATCAGATTACGAGCAAGCCGATCACAAGATTAACATTTGGATACCTTAAGAGGTGAAACAAATAGCAAGCGTGACACGAAAAAATATAAAAGAACGTCAGGGATCAGATGGTCCAAAGTCCATGCTTGTTTCATTTCCTAACATCGGATTACGAGCAGATCGATCTTTAGATTCATATTTGGGCACCTTAGGAGGTGGAACAAATGGCAAGAATAGCACGAAAAATTATAAAATAATGTCAAGGATCAGTAAGACCCGAAATCCATGCTTGCTTCATTTCCTACCATCGGATTACGATCAGCCCGATTTCGAGATTTTTATTTGGACACCTTAAGAGAAAAAAAAAAACCAAGGATATGCGCGAAATATTCTAAAATATTGTCAAAAATTACATACACCCAAAAGCTATTTTTTTTTAATTTCTGAACATCACATGACGAGCAGCCCGACGAGAGGAAATTGAACGAGCATGGACTTCAGTTCCATCTGATACCTGACTTTCTTTTAAAATATTTCGTGCTATTATCGTTATTTGTTTCACCTCTTAAGGTGTCCAAATGTAAATCTCGAGATTCGGCTGCTCGTAATCCGATGTTAGAAAATGAAACAAACATACTTTTTGGTTCCATCTGATCCCTGAAATTATTTTATAATTTTTCGTGTCATACTCGCCATTTGTTTTACCTCGTAATGTGTCCAAATGTAAATTTGAGATCGTGCTGCTTGCTATTCGACGTTAGGAAATGAAACAAACACAGCTTTTGCGTCTATCTGATCCCTAACATTATTTTATAATTTTTCGTGCCTTTCTCGGCATTTGGTTCACCTCGTAAGGTGTTCAGTGCGAATCTTGATATCGGGCTGCTCGTAACCTGATGCTAGGAAATTAAACAGGCATAGACTTTGATTCCATCTGATCCCTGACATTATTTTATAATTTTCGGTGCCATATTCGCCAATTGTTTCACCTCTTTAGGTTTCCGAATGTGAATCTCGAGATCGGGCTGCTTGTAATCCGAACTTAGGAAATGAAACAAGCATGGTTATTGGTTTCATCTAGTCCGTGGCGTTCTTTTATAATTTTTTGTCCCTCACTCGCCACTAGTTTTACTTCCTATGGGTTAAAAGCAGAAATCTCAATACCACGTATGCACGTTATCAAATGCTATAAAATGAAATAAAAATCGCTGTGGGGGATTTCAAGTCTCTGATCATATATCACGATTTTTAATACAACACTCAGGATTTTTTTCACTTATTAGGGTGTCCAAATATGAATCTCTAGGATGGGCTGCTCGTTATCCGATGTTAGGAATTGAAACTGAAGCAGCCATTGGTTAAAAATAACCATTGGGCTCGCAGTGGAAGACGAGTCTTTTTTCTCATGGTTAGCCATGCTCGTTTAATACTACTGCGTGAGATTCCAGCAAACACGAAAAGGGCATCGTATTTAATCAAATATTGAGTAGAACGGAATCTTTCAATCGGAGACTTAGATTTTATTTTGCTCATTGATCATTGTAGGGCATTCTTCGTCATTTTGATCATGTGTAGTAAAACACAAACCCTCACAATTCCCGCTGAAGAATAGTTCGCAATACCAAAAGAACCACCAGCAGCGTTTATTTTCAATTCTTTATTTTTTCAAAATAATTTTTGAACTATTGAAACCTTTTTCATATTTATCATTTTAGTCTAAAGCCCAAGTCCAACCATTTCAACCGTGGTGCTGACCTTTTTCGATTGCAAGTTACATAAAAAATAATGATAGTCGTCACCCAACAAGGAATCGGTTCTTTTACTCTAACCGTCTTTGGGGTCTTCTGGATCACTTCTCTCTGTCAGTTATGTCGACACATTTCGAGAAATGCTAGTTTTCATAGTTTTCGTCAATTATGAAAAAAAAACTTCGCACTCCAATTCGTGACATAATTTCTAATCTATGCGAAAATCGACTCTCAGACAGAAATATTCATCAGTAATATAATTTGAAGCAACCAGAAATGGAATAAATATTAATATGCCCTAGTGCATTAATGCCGATCGAATAATACTAGTAATAATAGGAATCATCATAAGAATAAGAATATCAGTAATAATTGTTTTCATTATCACAACTATCATCATAATAATTAGAATGAGAGTAATAATAATTATTATTTATATCATATTTCTTACTAATATTAATACTATAATAATAATTATCTCACATGACAAGGAAGAACGTTTTACACGAAAATAATTTCTGGTTCATTTTCGATTATGCGCATGCATCAGGATGACTCACAAATTTGAAACAAAAATTGTCGGAAATTTTCATTCATACGTCGACTTTTTCCAAAACTTTTTCGTTGAAGTATGAACTACAATTTATTGAAAAAATTATTGAATGATGAAAAAGTCTTCCTTTGATATCAATTGAATATTTTTCAATCATAATTAATTGTTTTTAAAGATAATCTTTTTTTTTTTTTTTTTTAAATATATTTCCATATTTTTCAACGTTTCAATTTCGTGATCCACATTTGTAATTCAAATGTTATGGATTACGCATATAGCTCAGCTGTCACATGTATTCGCTTTCTCCGAATAAACGTACCGTGAAACCTCAAAATCAATCTCAATCGCGATCTATAAAATATTATAGATATGTCAACTGTTATATTCGCTTCTGTTTCTGCTCAAGGAACGCACCGCGAAACCTCAAAATGAAGCTCGATCGCGATCTGTCATTTCAATCTGTCGCTTGAATGTATCATCTATACGAGATTGCGACCACCGATCCAACGATCGTCACTTGGGCAGGGCCGTTAAAAATGGTGCCAAGCCCCCTTAAAATTGTCAGACCAGTTATTAATGCTCTCCAGTGTACCAGCTCTTCAAATATTTCACGTTTGCGTTGGCACAATTATATTTTGAGTCGTGGGGATGATGGGAACTTCCTCTGTTATTTGATATTTTCTGTAATTTCTGCAACGACGGCCAATCGAGAGTTTCCATATCGTAGAGTGTTCCATGGCATTGGAGGTTTGCAGGAAAACGTCAGGGGTTTGGTGTTGTCAGAGATTTCCACGATTGCTATTTCTTCAAGCACAAATGCTAACTTAACAGAGTTGGTTCATCGTTGAAGGTTTCATACATATTTTTTTACCCCACCACTTATTGGATTGTACTCAACAACACGATGATGTAGAATCAAGCACTACGCGGATGTATTTGCCGGAATATTGTTTCTTGCTTAAAATTCAAGACGAATGTCAACGGGGCTTGACTTAAGAGAATCGTTCTGCTTCGAACAGTCGATGACGACTAGAGGGGCATACTTTAGAAACTCGAATTTTTTTAACCACGGCTCCGCTTTCCTGTTGTAATAAGTATTCTGAAAGTTCGCATACATCTCGTATAGTAGGGCCTACTGGTTTTGTTCTATGTTTAGGTTCAAATTTCCATACGGATAGCATTGCGAATTTAAATATAGTTTAATATCGGCGAGATTACAATGATCGAAGTGACTCGCGTTCTCCTTTTTCTTATTGTTCCGATCAGTCTGGGAAGCGTGAATGACAGATCGTGGTTTTTCCAGCTGAGTAGAAGTCGTGACGGTCCACACATGCTTCGAGGTTGCGGGGAGCAGCGGACATTCATACAGTTCCCACGTACGATAGCTCATGGAGACTGGCGCATCTCTGCCGATAAACTTTATTTGACGCTGATCGAAGACTGTCACGTAGGGTCCGAGCCATTCTACTTTTTGCAATACAAGTTTTAAATTCTCGTCAGCCGTCCACACAATAGCATTATCATCAGTCTTTGATCTCGATAGAATCAGCTCATGCTTGGCGTTTACGACAATTTTTCGATAATCTTCGGTAAAACTGAGCAGCATACTTAGCGGTATACATACGTCAACGTTGCCGGCCGCATCTGTGATTTTCATCGTTTCTTCAACATCAAGCCAGACCGTGTTCTCAAGCATAGATTTCTTACCGGGACTCAGAGATGAATATCCCTTTATTAGACACGTAAGGCCTACATTTTTGTTTCGATCCATTTCAATAGCGTGGAGCTCATATCGTACTGCTTCAAACAAAAACCACATAGCTTTATTGACGAGGCTTGTAGAGGCAAGTGCTGCACCATCGGCTTCAGTCAGTTTTCCGCATATATGTATAAAACTTTTGCTTGGTAGAAGACATAGATCCTGATGTTGGATGGAAATACGTATCTGATCGCTGTTATTGAAAGTTGACGATGCATACGGCTTATGAGGATGAATCTCGCAGTGTATTATAGATTCATCGAAGATGATCGGACTTTGTATATTTACTATTTCCTCCTCCATTTTACACAGCAGATGCAGAGGGCACAGAATAAATAATACCGTATGCGCTTTTTCCGTGCACTGTCAGACCCGAATTCTTTAGAAGTATTACGTTCTGAAGTGTTAGCACTTTGAGTGTCGATCAGCGACTGGTCACGCTCATCCGTGATGCCTTGATATTTTGGATTTTATTAAAGGCTATACCCATGATTTTATATGTAATCGTATGGTTATGACTTCGCCCCGAAAATTTACGAAATCTCCGTGTTAATCTACTATCCGAAGCTGGATGTTATCTATTGTCTTGCTCGTGGTTGGCAGATAAATGACGTGCGATGGAACTTCAAAAATTTTATATCCAGATGGTAAGAACGGGAAAAACTCTCGAATCGTATGAGCTTTTTACGCATTAATATGCAGCATTACCGGTGGTAATGCTGCTCTCTATACGCAAGGCGTTTACTTTGAGACTGGCTACTAGGAGATCAGATGTATGCCCTTTATTGACTACAAGAATACGCGGTGTGAAGCCCAAGAGAGAGTGGATAGAATCATTAGGCTCAACGTTCATATGGCGATCACACTTAATATCACTACGTAGGGTATTATTATTGGGTTTAATCTTAATCTCACTACGTAGAGTATTATTATTGGGTTTAATCTTAATAGAAATATTCGGCAACTCTGCCTGCACGTACTTCTCAATATCATCTATATCATAGCTACCTGTTGGTATAGTCAATATCTTGTCTCCCACATAAATGTTATCATTACCATCAGCTATATTAGGAATTAAATTGAAGGTTAGTAATTCAATGAGCCCTAAATTGTAATTTTTGTGGGGTGAAAGTTCGATGGGGGAAAATATTGAGCTTCAAGTGCAGATGACATCCCGGAAATAGTTAGTGTAGAACTATCATCCATGACGGCAGTAAAGAGTCAACTAATTCTATATTCATCATTATACATGTTTATATAGAGAATAATTTTCTTTGCCACTCAATTGCTGGCAGAGAAACTTTAGGCATAAGTGCCCACATTCGACTGTACCATACCTCAGATATCCCTTATAATTATAATTCACGCTACCAACACCAAAATATTTCATAAGCTCGACGGGAGGCTGAAAATTGCCAAAACTATCAAAGTACGTGCTATCCCCCCCCCCCCCCCCCTCTTTTTGTATGCAGCCCAGTGTGTACAAGGTCCTATACCCTAATCTAAATCGATAAATGCTGATTCGTATTTTGCCGGTCCACCTTTCGGCAATTTATTTCTCATAAAAACTCCGCCAAAGTGTGGAATCTCCATGATTTTCGCATACTTGCGCAGATCAGCATCAGTTAAAGCTTGGGGAGGTAGAGTGACTTTCTGTTTTTTGAACCAAGTCCCGTCTCCCGCTTGTACGGTCTTAGAAGCAGACCTTTACCCAAATCAGCAACTTCCATCGTCTTACTATGTCTCTTACTCTCATCTTATTCCCGCTTATCAGCTTGAGCCGCACTTACAGCTTTAGCATCAGAAGCAGCGCCACCTGACAGTGTCCCAGCAGTACTTAGACCGGCAAATATCGGCAGGAGGAGCGATAAAAACCCTCCAATTTTACGAGGCACTGGTAGAATGTGCAATTTACTTTTAGCCTTCTTGGTACCTTTCCGAGCACCCTTTCGACCGCTGCTTTTCTTATCGATTATTTTATTCTGTCCCATGCCTAATTTAATTTTTTTCACACAATGCCCCATGTCCAGTTTTGTTTTAGCCTTCATGATGTTTGTCATGCCAAAAACACATATCGGGGATGACTACTCGACTGATGAATAATCCCTATAAAACCCTATTTATATTTTTTCCCCCATTAGTCGTGCTCAGGACGGGGACGGATGAACTGCCTGTAATAAATTTCGATGAATTTATGCGGGGAGGTGAACCACGTGAAAAACGTCATGGTGATTTATTGCCTAATAGCATTCGCACGATATTCTGTGGCCCCTCGAACTGTGGTGGAACGAACGCTTTACTCTCCCTCATAACACATCCTTACGGTCTGAAATTCGAGAACGTTTATCTTTATTGCAAATCCCTCAATCAACCAAAATATACATTGCTCGCACGATTACTCGAGCCCGTGAGCGGTGTTGAATATTTCCTATTGAATGAGCACGAATAAGTGGTGACACCAAGCGATGCACACCCCAACTCAACATTTATCTTCGATGACGTGGCATGCTAAAAACAGGATAGCATCAGAGCCTTTTTTGCCATGGGGCGACACAATCATGTCGATTGTTTCTATCTTTTCCAGACCTATGCTCGTATTCCTGAACACTTAAAGCGAGCGATACAATCTGACGAAAACATCGGATGATAAAAATCGGCAAAGACAATGCTGAACAGGCAATACAAAATGTCTTCAAGCCAATAGTTACACCATTGGAAAAATTGGTGATCCGGAAAAACGAGATGCCTGAGATGAAACAGGAAGTTGAGGAGAAAGTCGAAGATTATATTCAAGAAGAAAGAGGAGAAGAAAATATTGAGGATGGCGACCATGGAGTTAAAGATGATCCAACGTTGGAAGATTTGTCTTTTACGCCTGCATACGGTGATGAAGGGGGAGAGCAGGAGGAGGTTGAGGATACAGCTATCAATGTTGATGAATTAATTAATGAGTTTGTCGTATTGCTGCAGACAAATAGAAAATCAGCCTTGGATGTCTCATACGGTATACGAAATCTTGCTAACAATAAATTAATGATTGGAGATTCTCCAAATTTTTTAAATTCGTGTTTAGATGACAGCTGGATAATAAAAGTGTGCTGAATGGTGGTCCGCCGGGAATTGGATTCAAGATTACAGAAGACGAACACTACGATTTGGAGAACAAGCGACTTTGCAACGTTAGAATTCCCGAAGCGGACAACGACGCTATTAGATTTGAGGTGCTGAATGCTGAAACCCGAAATCTAACTAAGAACTTACGTGAGGAAATAAATGAAAGTAGAACGCTATTGGTTGATTGTTTTATAAACTACCATAAAATATAAAGTCAACATGTTAAATATCGACTTACGGAATATAAGAGCGAGAATTAGTGCGCAAATAACTGAAGATCTTGAAACCAAGATAAAAGATAGTCTCAAAACTCTGAATGCTGATGTGAGAAACCTACGAGTGTCCATGCTTAGAATGTTTTCCCAAATTGACGCTTGATTAAGAATCATCGAGAAAAAATAAGCGAAAAAAAAGCGAGCCCTGGTGCAGGAACTACATAAGCCCGCACGAAGAAACAATCCTCGTTGGCATGTAGACATACGAGGCTTGGATGAGACTTGGCAAGTGGACCTTGTGGATATGTCAGCTTACGCACGGCAAAACAGCAATCATAAATTCCTCCTAACCGTCATCGATGTCTTCTCCAAGTTTGACTGGACCGTGCCAATGAGGAGCAAGAACGCTAAAGATACAACGAGCGCTATGAGATCTATACTTGCAAAGGGGCGCATACCAGCGAACCTACATGTTGATGAAGGCAAAGAGTTTTATAATGCCGATTTTCAAACTCTCATGAAAAAGTATAATATTCATATGTACTCGACATACAGTAATTTGAAAGAATCAATTTGCGAGCATTTTAATCGTACCTTGAAAAATAAAATGTGGATGCAATTGAGTCTTCGTGGAAGCTAAAAGTGGATCGATATTCTCAAGAATTTGATTTCCGAATATAAAAATGGTGTACATCGCACAATGAAAATGAAGCCGAAAGACGTGAACTCGGAGTATGAGAAGCAGCTATTCAAACGCGTTTTCACGACTCGAAAACCGTTGAAAAAAAAGTCGAAGAAATTTCGACGCGGTGTCAAAGTGAAGACAAGCAAATTTAAATATATATTTGCCAAGGGTTATACTCCAAACTGGACGATGGACATATTTACAATACATTAAGTGAAAAATACGAAACCTGTAACGTTCAGTCTGGAAGACTATCAAGATGAAACCATCGCCGGTCGTTTTTATGAGCGAGAGCTACTTAGAGTTGAAAATCCCGATATTCATCCGATTAAACGAATATTAAAAACGTGTGGGAATAAAATGTTTGTAAAATGGTTGGGTTTCGACAACGCCCACAATAGTTGGATAAGGAAATCTGATGTGTAATAAAATGTTTTAACAAATGAACATTGTAACCCCATGGTACAGTATTAGCAGACTTTGGGCACATAATTCGTTTGTCATCCTGCCAGCTTAATAATATTTTATTTTGCCTAACCGTCTCCACGACATGTTTTGAACTGCGTATCATATGCTGGGTCCTAATCAGGATTTTACACTGAAATAGACACTCTTTATAGTCATCGAACGTGATGGTTTTTAAAGTCGCTCCTTTGACGCCCTTAGCACGTTTATTTTCAAGCTCATTACCTTGTACTTTATACGAGTATAACTTTGCCCTAAGCCCTATAAACTCGATCATAATTTTACCATTATTTTTATCTTTCATAAGACCCAACACTTCTTTATTCGCAAGAGGCATTCCATAGGGGATTATTTGTCGGGTAATTGGATGTATTAAATTCGTGTACGTCTCGTCTCATGGATTCGTAGATATTTGGAGTAGTTACGTGATAGATTAGGCTGTCCGTATCTTCGTACAATAATTTCACTTGCTCGCCGAATGTAATCTTCATATAGTCATAATGGAAACAGTTTAAATAGATTTTAGACAGGGCAAGAATTGAAAATCCAGCATATATCGGTTTGTTGAATTTTACTTTAGCTTTGGTCAATTCTATTATAACCATATCGTCGTCGAATATGGTGCAGCTATGAAAGGTAGCTCGAGCGATGAGAGCTCTTGCGCCATATCGCCCATGCCAGCGTGTAACGAGCTTTACTTCACGATGATTATGTACATTTTCCATCATTTTCCCAAACACCACGTTATTTATTAGTTTGAAAATTTTTTTCTCGAAATCGTTATTGGACTGCTTTCTCAAATTCGTCTTGAGATCAATGTATTTTTTCAACCAGGGGAATTGTTTGAATTTTAGCACCCGATGAATTTTTGCTAATTTTAGACCCAATCTTGAAGACTCCTGTAAATTACGATAGTGAATAATGTATTTTTCCTTCGGTAGCAATGTCGTCATCAATTTTGAGTTTTTAGATTGTGGGGCTCCATAGTGTTCTGGACATAGCGGTAAGTATTTGTGAGATTTGTGGAGCTCATTGGGATACTGCAAGTCGACCTCGAGTATAAACCCGATCGGCGAGTCTTCGGGAATATTTTCAATATATTCAATAAAATTTTCCGCCCATTCGAATAAGCTTCTCGGTAATGATTCACTCATAGCTGCACCGTTTAAGTTATTGACATCATAGTACATCAGATATGACTCGGCGGTGTTAGGATCGAAATTCATGTCCATGAATCGATTGTTTGCTTTTGCGTACCTGTTGGTACATTGCGTGACTCCGCCTCGGATGCCTTTTTTTTTTTTAAAGTAACATATCCCCTTCAGTGAGGAGTTCGAGTTCAATTCGCGTGCACTTGAGCATTGCATCGAATGAAAGACTGTGTCATAATGGAGCAGATCTAAATTACACGTATTTAAACAATTTCGTCGAAAATTCTCAAATATGTCAGCCAAAAGGACAACACCTGTTTTTAAATATAAATCCGAATGTTCACCTAAAGTTTTTATCTTGAATGTTTTCCAAAAATTAGACGCGTGCGCATATTCGCTATCGGAAATCTCCGTATCATTGAGCATGGAAAAAAAATCTTTTTTTGAGGGCAATTCCATCTCATCGAGGTTATTCCAACTATTGACATACTCCTACGGGAAAACACCTTTTCGTGCCAATAGCTTGCATTCAGCCTCGCTATTACAAGTTTTGCATGTAATTATTTTGTTGTTACTGTCTTAATATGAGGCTAATTTGTCGATGCTACTCGGCATAAATCGGAATGAGTCGATAAATCTGTAATTTACAACTGTCCCCTTGACACTTTTCGAGAATGAAATATATTTTTTCCTGTTTATAGTGTGGCGTTAGCCGCCCCTTTTTGTCGTGTTTTCGTGCAACCTAGCCGCCGCACCGTGTTTCTGGAGGGTAGGCTAGCTAGCGTGGTCTTGGTCAGACGGTCACCGCCAATTGCGCACCGTTTCACCAAGCTTGTTATTCTTATTTCATGCGAGCCGTGCCGGAATTCAAGGAAACTCTCGCTTCGGATCGTGATAAGCGAGAGGGACGGCCGCACCAATCAGCGAGCGACTGACCTACCTACACCGATACGCAAGGGCCAGAGAGGAAGAATGAGGCATCACTGTCCGTTGAGTTGCGATAGCGAGAAGACTCGCACCTTCTTCTATCGGTGTCGGTCACGGCAGTCAATTTCAATAGCGTTAAAGATACTGGCGAAGAGCCGTAATTGTTCCGTAATTATCAACTTCAGAGTTTATATAGAGTCATTTTGATTATCAACTTGTATCCTAGTATTGTGAAGCCCACTAAGGTGGAGTTTTCTTCGGAAAAACACGAGGCCGAGATAATAAACGAGGGCAGAACCTCCCCCAACCCTAGAAGGGAATACGCTATTCTTGCGCCGAACCCGCATCACCCCATATCCGATTTACCAAGGATGCAGAGGGAAAGAGTCAAGGTAAGTTCGAGAGCCTTTCCATATTTACAGAAAAAAAATTTTGTAATTGTGCCTGCCTGCTCGGGGCTCGGGTAAATTGCCCGGTTCGGCCGGGAGAAGGAGAACAAAAATTTAATTAAAAAAAAAAAAAAACTTAAAACTTATTGTAAACTATGCTCGCCGTTTCAAGCGAAACGGCGAGTCATACGTTTCAATGGCACCCAACTCTTAAATTCGTACCCACGACGAAATTACAATTGAAATTAAAACACAATCGAAATCGATTAAAAGTCTCAGGATAAACGATAATTAATCACATATAGTTAAAATATCTTGCAAAAAGAAAAAAAAAAAACAATAATTAGTGAAAGAATATCGAAAACGAAATTCAAAGATAATATTGCAGGATAACATTAAATAAAATTGTGAAATATCGAGACCTATACAGCGCAAAGCAAACAGTGACTCCGAAATTTCAAGGAAATTCCGCACATATCTCGTTCTTATCCCTTCGTACCGAATCACATAGTTTTGAGCAAGCCAATGAGAGAGACAAAGACAGTTTCACGCCACATACATGCCTCGAACGCATAGCGTTCGAGGCGCAAATGTAAGCACTGTCCCCAAGGCTAACACAATACATAACGAACAGAAAAACAAAACAAAGCGAGTTCGAGCGTACAATACGAGAAAATAACTCCGAATATGAACTTAATATCGACCAGAAAATTTTGAAATAAACTACTCGTAACTTATGAATAAACCAAATAACTTAATCCATCAATTATTAAAAAATGAATTGAAAATTTTTAAAGAAAAAAAAAAAAAAATTCTACATTGTTCCTCCCTGACAAAAATTAAGCCATTAGGCACAATAGAGCGAAATGAGCGATTCTTCCGGAACAAACGCCGTGATGCGCTTACGCTCACACAATACTATCCCCACAGGACATACATTAACACGCTCACCCTCGACGTCGGAAAAGGAGGACATTTCGGCATACGAAATGAACGTGGCAGCAGTACAAATAGATAATAAAAATCAAAGCCAAGAAATAAATCGAGGCGCAGTATCGACAATATTGACAACACGCATTACAGAGTCAAGAACGAGCAACGTAGACAACAGTAATGAAAAATTAGAAGAACAACGGGGCTTCATTAAAACACTTCACAACAAAATAGACGAAACACAACACAAACACCACAAACGAAATCGTCGCGAATTCGAAGCATTACACAGAAAAATAGAAAGTTCAGAAGGGAACACAATCAGGTTCGTTATAGAACAAAATAAAGAATTAAGACAAGAATTTGGAGCGAAATTACGAGATATTGAAAACAAAGCCGCGTCACTAACAATTGACGACACACAATGGGAATACGACGAAGACCCAATTCGGAATGCGAGAAAAAAAATCTTAAATAATTACTCGACAGCACCTAGGTTACCACCTAGTGCGTAGACAGTACCTACAACAATAATAATGAATACAAACACACTCTCAGCATCAAACAGACCAGCTATAACGCTGTCGACACAAGCGCAATCAACTCCCGCAGTTTCATCCGCACATCAACCGCGGATTTTGCAATTTAATGACATGATCGAAACACACGAACGAAAGAACTCAATAAACGAATATAATAATCAGGCAAGCAGGGAGGGAATACACAGATCAGAACATGGTCCCCGAAATGTAAACAAAATTTTTCGGTCCTGGGATTTAAAATACCCCGGAAAACTAGACGCAGATGATTTCCTCGACGAACTCGAGAGAAAAATCTCCGCGTCAGGAATTATCGAAAACGATGCGCTAAACGTCCTACCAGAAGTACTAACGGGTACAACGTATTCTTGGTACAAAGTTTTCCACCGGAACTGGGTTTCGTGGAATGATTTTGCCAAAAATTTCGAGAACTTTTTGCGATTTAAAAGAAGACCAACAAATAAATTTTAAAATACAAAGAAGAGTCTAAAACCCGAAAGAAAACGCAATTGATTACGTTATAAAAATTAGCGAAATGTACAATAAACTACACGAAAAAGCCCCGTTAAAACACCAGATAGACAAAATCTATTCAGGATTAAGCTCAAAATTGATTACACATTTCGACAGGGAAGACGTAAATACATACAACGAGCTTATAGCCAAAATAAGAAAATACGAGGAAAAGAACGAACTAATCTTACAAGCAGATAAACAGCGCGACGAAAACACACGTAGTTTACGCAATCCCAATGACAAGCAACGCTTAAACGCAGTCACAGAAATAGGAACCGAAAACTCGGAAGAAACCCCCCAAGAAAAAAAAAAATAATAAAGAAAAATCGAACAAAAAAAGAACAATAACGCAACTAAATACAGAAAGACAAAAGGGGCAAACAAAGACAATACTCACGATAAAACGATAGGAAATTTAAGTCAAGAGATATTGGAATTACGAGAACTGATAACACGAAGTGACTCAGACTCAAGAGACGAACGCAAGACACGTACAAACAAAAATCGCAATAGAAAAACCGGCAAACTGCGCCGACGATCTGGCCCCGAAAGTTTTGGCTCTTCAAGCATAGCTTCAACGCACAGGGGGGTAGTGAGGCGTCGTTCGTCACCGCGTAGTGGTCGCGATTTAACCGGCGAACAAAGAACGTATTATTCACGAAAATACCAAGGAAATAATAACGACAGACGTAGCCAGAATCCGCGATATTACAAAGGTTGGGACGGATAAAGATTGAACGAGGAGAGATACCCGCGTGAAAACAGACCCGATAGAAGCAACTATAATCAAAAGTCGAGATATAATAACGATGGAACGGATACAGACCAAGCGAGGAAGGACGCCCAAGTGGAAATACATTCGGTAATAGAGACTACGACAGAAATCGCGGAGTTCTCTGTTACACATGTAAACGGGAGGGACATTACGCGAATCAATGTAACGAGTACGTAAACTCATCCCCCCGACGCGAAAGGTCCCCGGACGAGCCGTGCAGAACCGAAAATAATCCAGCACCGCTTCCAAAAAACGGGAGAGAAGTCAGGAAGGACTAGACTTGACTCTACTTCCTGACTCGACCTCGGTAATCGACATAACGAGTAAACAATTAAAACAGAATAACGATTTAAAAAATGGAATCAGAAAATTTTATCTAGCAGAAGATAATACGCGCGCCAATGAGGAAATAAACTCAAGCAATGAGGATAGTTCATGTACGGCATCAGAGGCTGAATATACCGAAGACGAAAACGATTTAGAACCCATGGCCGAAGCTAGAAGTGTTAGGATATCGTTAACAAACGTATTATTTAGCGAGAAAGAAATAGACAGGGGAATACAGTTAACGCAGAACCGTCTAATGGAGATAGGAACGCGAAGAACTTTCAAAGATCACGCGTCCGCAACACCTCTTGAAGAGCGTAGTATTATCCCAATCACGGTAACAATCGACGAATATCGTTTACAAGGAGTTTTAGATACCGGAAGCGACAGGAGCTTTTTGAGTGGCTATGAGTACGAGAAAGTACAGGCGTCGCAGAAAGGTAGCCCCGTCAAAGACACGATCTCGCGCCTTGGGGTGCAACTTGCACAAGAAGACCACGTAGCTATACCACGCCATTCCGCGAAATTCCTGATCGATGTCGGGGACTGCTATGGGGAACACTGGTTCGCCATATTAAACGGTCTCAGTACATCCGTGATATTAGGAATGAATTTCAGTTTGCCGTGGGACATTAGGATTGACGGAGTTAATAAAATCTGGACAATGAGTGGGTCGGAAATAGAATTCTCAATTGACTCAAGTCGAGATAACTATGAGAGAACCGAGTCGATGCAAATACGTGAATTAACGCCGAGCGAACAACTGAGCTTAGAAATATTCCTGGACGAAAAATTCAATGCACAGGAAGCTTCAGGGACGAATGGTACAACACTGACGGCTCACGTGATCGAATTAATGGACGAGGTGCCGGATAAACAGAAACCATATCGTAGGAGCCCCGCAATCAACAAGATACTAGACGAGGAAATAGACAGACTATTAGAAAAAGGTTTCATGGTACCAAGCAATAGTTCATGGTCTAGCCCACCGGTCTTAGCGCTCAAGAAAAATGGCAAGTATAGGTTTTGCGTCGACTATCGACGAATCAATCGCGTTACGAAAAAATCAGCTTACCCATTGCGCCGAATGGATCGAATTTTAGACTCCATGGTAGATAGGTCAATAATTAGTACTCTCGATCTAAGCGAAGCATTCCATCAAATCCCGATGGACCCCAAGAGTAGGGAATACACTGCCTTCGTAGTCGAAGGACGGGGACTGTTCGAATATGTTCGAATGCCGTACGGCCTAACGAACGCACCTGCTACGTTTCAGCGTCTTATGGACGAACTCAAGGATAAATTCGTTAAGTACATCGGTGCGCAGAAACTACCCGACAAATACGCCGAACAGGTATTCGCCTATCTGGACGACTGGATAATTATCTCCAAAACTTTAGAGGAACATATCATATTATTAGATATTTTGTTTAGAGTGCTTTCGGAAGCAGGTTTAAGAATAAATAGAGAGAAATCGAATTTCGCGCGACAGAGGGTAGAATTTTTGGGTTTCATTTTAGATTGTGATGGCTTAAAGCCAAATCCTGAGCGCGTAAATCCAATCTTGAATGCTGCCCGCCCCCGTAATCGCAAGGAATTGCGCAGGTTCAACGGTTCCGTAAATTGGTACCATAGACACTTGCGCAACGTCGCCAAAATCCAAGGGCCGTTAAATAAATTAGCCAGCCCAAAAGTAGAATGGGCCTAGACAGAAGAATGCGAAAAATCTTTCACTGACGTCAAATTAGCACTCAAGGAAGCGATGACGTTGGTTCCACCGCGGCCAGACTTGCCGTTCTATTTGTACACAGACGCAAGTGACACAGGTCTTGGAGCTATCCTAACGCAGGAAGATAACGATAAGGAGTACTTAATTACGTGTTTAAGCAGGTCCTTAAGAGGTGCCGAGTGCAATTACACTACGACAGAAAAAGAGTGTTTAGCCGTAGTGTACGCGGTACGCAAGTCACGATGCTACCTGGAGGGCACAAGTTTCACCGTAATTACAGACCATTCTAGTCTGCGGTGGTTACACTCGCTTTGAGACCCAATAGGAAGGCTCGCGAGCTGGGCGATGGAAATGTTGTCGCACGACCCGACGATCGAGCATCGGCATGGTACAGCCAATGAGGCCCCAGACGCGCTCTCACGCTCGTATGAAGACACGCATGAAGATGCTCCACTTGCGCGGCTCAATAACTCACGGGATAACACATGGTATGATACAATGGTAAATGAGGTTAAGGCTAACCCAGCGAATACCCCGCAATATATGTTAGACGATGAAGGAAAATTATATTATTATAAGCCCGACCGAATAAAAGAAATTATAGGGGATAATAATGCGTGTTTTTTTTTCCTTGCGTCGTTTTGTCTATCCTTACAAAAAATATGACTAACATAAATATGTGTAAAATAAATCCTCACAAAAAGTTCTCAAATAAATTCCATTATTATCCCCTATAATTTCATTTATATTATTATATAATAATAATGCATTAAATTGCGCCTTATAGTCCGGGAGCCCACTGCAAATTTTCGAGTCGATCGCTTTTATGGCTGATTTTTATCGAGAAAGATAGGTGATATATTGTCGAATACCAATCGCCTTTCAGCCAAACCCGTACCCCCTGCGTTATATGTTATAACAAATAATTAACAAATAAAATTGTGTGCCGTGCTTCACCCATCGCTTTTATTCAAATTTTCCGTTTCGATCGTTAGTAGGCAATTAATTAGATTTTTTGGTACCCGGCTGCCGCCCTTCATCCCCTGCGCTAAGGGTGGCTGCTAGCATCAAATATGACTACATGAACTTATCCGCCTACACCCATCGCTTTTATGGACGAAACCTACGTCGTTGGAAAGGTCGTGAAATTTCCCTCAAGAAAATACCCGGCTGCCGCACCTCTGTCCCTGTAAACCTCAGGCTGCCGAGCTTTTTAACTCGACGCGCGAGTCCGTTCGAGGGGCCCGCGCAGGGCGTCACCCGTGGAGCTAAAACCCCGTACCGTGACACAAGAAAAGCCGTGAGCCACCGGTCGAGCTAAAACCCCGTACCGTGACACAAGAAAAGCCGTGAGCCGTGTTCCGTCACACACATGGCAGACGCTATGTGTTGGTGTATGGGCGCGGGCCTCTCGAACGGACTCGCGCGTCGAGTTAAAAAGCTCGGCAGCCTGAGGTTTACAGGGACAGAGGTGCGGCAGCCGGGTATTTTCTTGAGGGAAATTTCACGACCTTTCCAACGACGTAGGTTTCGTCCATAAAAGCGATGGGTGTAGGCGGATAAGTTTATGTAGTCATATTTGATGCTAGCAGCCACCCTTAGCGCAGGGGATGAAGGGCGGCAGCCGGGTACCAAAAAATCTAATTAATTGCCTACTAACGATCGAAACGGAAAATTTGAATAAAAGCGATGGGTGAAGCACGGCACACAATTTTATTTGTTAATTATTTGTTATAACATATAACGCAGGGGGTACGGGTTTGGCTGAAAGGCGATTGGTATTCGACAATATATCACCTATCTTTCTCGATAAAAATCAGCCATAAAAGCGATCGACTCGAAAATTTGCAGTGGGCTCCCGCACTATTAATTTTTTTCTGTGAACTCCAGTTATATTTCATTGCGTTTTCTTGAGCCGAGTATATTAAGCGAGCCTGTAGTTTCTTGTCGAAGATATACGTGGCCTTTTGATTTGTTATAATAATTTCGATGCGTTATCGTAAGTCGCGTAAGAGACGCGTTACATTTGAATTTATTGTATTATTTTGAGTTAGGGTACCATAAATTGGCGTTTCCGCCAGCTTTGTTCATTTCGGTGAGGTTCTCTTTGTAACTCGCTCACAGTTTGATTATTTAGTATCTTTGGCTCTCGGGAGCTCGTATTCATGTTGTAAATTTATTAGTTTAATCTTAAGCACGATTTTATTGTACGGCGCCGAACTCACTGTACATCCCCGTCGCAATAAGTGCCGGTGATCACCGTGATCGATTAAAAATAAATTATATTAGTTTTCCGAAGCACCGCGTCGTTCTTTTTCACCTAAGGATCCCGCCCCTCTACCGTAATCGTATCTTTTTTTTTGTGAGCTTAGCCGGCATTCTGTACTGAACTCAATTTTGATCTATCGAGTTGCCGGCTATTGGGAGCGAAAAATAAATAAACCATTTATTCGTGGATGGTGGTAACGAGCGAGATTCGTTCGTTACCTGGTGCCTAACTCTCGAATAGTCGGATATTACGTATTTTTGTTAGATTGGGATATTGAATTCGGGTCATTGCATTTTTAGTAATTTGTAAAATTGAGCTCAGTTGTCTGAGTAGAAGAATTGAAAAATTCCTCATAGCGTATAAATCGTTTTATTACTGTGTAAAAGTGCTGAAACAGTGAGAAAAAAAACGATTTATACGCATTACCAGAAAAATAAAGGCGTTTTGGAAAATGATGAAAATCCGGATATTTTTCTTCTATCACAATTTGTTCTTTCCAACGAAAAATATTGCTTGCCCCAGTCTGAAAACCTCACATAAGAAGTGAAATGCTGCAGGGAATCCGAAAAATATATTTTGGTTCGTCTGAAACTACAGGCTCACCACGAAAAACCACTTTTTAACCTTATTTTGCTTTTTTAAGTGCTTTCTCAATAGTAAATCGGATCGGCAGCATTCCCATCAAAAAGCTGAGAATTTTTCAGCGAAAAAAGTATTGTGTCAAAAAAAATTTTATCGACGTTTACTTGTTAAAAAAATTCATATATTAGTTACCGTTTGAAAAAAATGCCAAATGACCAATAAGAAGACCCCTGACAGGAATGTCGATTTAAAAATCGGAAAATAATTGAGTATGCTCTGTTTGACATATTTAAACGAATGTCAAAGTTTCAAGATGATCGAAGACCACGAGGTCCACAAGTGTGTGGGTTTCGGAAGAATGACCCATGTATATAAGAGACAGTATTTCAGAAGAAAAAATTGACAAGTAAGATGACTCGTACATTCGGATGAGGAGTTTGCACCGGTGACCTACTGCTAGCTCTGGTAATCGTACGTGGAGACGCGAATTAGTTACCCAGTCTAGAGTATTCTATTCCACAATTCTAGCCTGGGTAACCGTATGTAGAGATGCATACAATCTTTCCACTATGGGGCACTCGTATTCCATGCCAACTTGGGTAACTGTATCTAGAGATGCATACGACTTATCCAATCTGGTCCTTTCGATTCCAGTATACGTAAACGTACATGGAAACGTGTAAGACGTACCTGATCTGGAGAAACATATCCAATGCCTTCACCGACATGGTATCCAAATTAGTTCGTGTTATGATAACAACGCTATAGTTTCAATGACACTATACATTTTTTCAATGTACACAGTTTCAATGTATACAGTTTCAATGATACGATACATTTTTTCTGTTAAGACGCATACATCACAGACATCAAGCCATTCTTTTGATAACTAATTGCGATTTTATGGTATCATTTAGACCTGAATTAAAGGTAAGAAGTGGCGATTAAGAAAAACTGAAGCATAAAAGGATGAAGAGCCTCAGATAAAGTACACGGAGAAACCAAAGCAGAGCAGAAACCCATTCACACATAGAGAAAGCGATTGCAGCGCGACACCAGGATATATTTTGCTGTCTTAAACTGACGAACGATATGTCGACATAACCATTAGCGTGTGACGCACTCATATCTCCGCTGTCTTTGCGCCAACATTATCAGCGTGCGTTTACACGGACTTTTTCTGTGCCTGCATACGTTTATTGCAGCACAATCGCAGCCAACGTCATAGATCACATGCGCGCGTATATGTATATATACATATGTGTACTGTACATATATATATTAAAATGTATCTTTTGAGTAACACCACTGAAAAGCGCCGTGTAAGCAGGCACAATCCCGTTGTGTCATAGACGAAGAGAAACAAAATGCGGCAGGAATACTATTAGGGAGGTATGCATCGTAGTGTGCGCGCGGTGCCTGCCCTCTGAAGGTGGTTTTTATGAAAAAACGGTGTTTTGTTTTGCTTTGGTTTCTCCGTGTATTAGAAATTTAAGAGTTTTGTTTTTGCGTTCGACAAAATACGAGTTCCCGACTCCAGGTCCTCAATGTAAAATCAATATAAGAAATGCTCAGAAATGAACTCAATATAAGAAATGGTCACCGAGTTCCGCAAAGCAGAATCAATGTATCAGTCGATTTTGTAGACACCAAAAGCGTATGTTTTAGCGTTCGACAACATACGTGTTCCCCACTCTAGGTCCTAAATGTAAAATCAATATAACAGATGCTCTTGGCTGCCAAGTTCTGCAAAGCGGAATCAATGTATCAGTTGATTTTTTAGACACCAAAAACGTATGCAAATCATACTCATATGCACAACACGTGTACTTGTTATTTCTAAGGGATTTCTGTGGAATACAATTCATTCCCGATTTTTTAGACGAATTTTTATGATTAAATAAACGAAACCGTTTTCTTATTTCTATGCTAAACCTCTACCAATGCGCTCTATCTCCACGCATGTGCCTTCTTACTTCATCGAACCACGTATCACCGAGGTTTTGGCTTGGTTTTGTCCAACCTCAAAAGGCGTTATGTTACAATGTCTAAAATGTTAAACATAAAATAGGTTTTATGTTTAACCCTGATGTGTCTAGTGTGGCTCGGAAGCAATATCTTTTCAAATTCAGGAAAAAACGCATTCGTAATAATCAAAACTCCATACCAGGAGGTATTTTGAGTCGATATACTTTATAACGTAGCTTAAAATTCAACAATTCGTCGGATTGCATGTTATACGCATATATATTAAATATTTCAATCCCATAAGATTAACGAAAACATAAAAGTTAAAGTCACTTGCGATGCGCACGATGCGCCAAAACCTACTGGTGCATGTCATGCACCAGTAGGTTTTTTATCCTGAGCCTCTCTCCATGGTACGCGGTAGTCTATAAGGCAAGGTGATTCACGCACATTCGACGGATTCTCCCGGGCTTCCATTGCTGTAAAGTACGGAAGCTTTCCCTCAAACAAACCGATCTTTTCAGATCGCCAACAACTCTGTTCCCCTCGCAAATATAATATTAGATTATATTTCTTAACTTGCTCTCTCGCTTCTCGAGAGTTTTACATAATCGTTGCTGAAAAGTACGATAGCCGTGCGCTTACGATTGACGCGATAACTCTCGTTTCTCGATTCTCATATTAGATTAATATTCTTACAATAAATTTGCTGTCTCGCTTCTCGAGGGTCTTAAATATTCGTTGCTGAAAAGTACGATAGTCTTCGTAAACTCTCGAGATGCATACGACTCTGTCACAAATATACAGCTCTGTTTACAAATATACAACCCTGGGCGCATCGTCATTTTTCCTCGAAATCACCCCCACTTTTTCGCCACGACAAGAGAGGGGTTAATCGTCTGTTTCGGGCTACTTAAGTCGGCTCCAGCAGAGTCAAAGATTCATTCCACGATGATCCATCGACACCGAGCGTTCTATTTCACCTCATAAATCACAGCCTCATCAAAAGGGACACCGGATGACAAAGGCTCAAAACGCGGCTTACCGCCGGAGGCGGCAGCAGCAGAGGAGGGAGCTGTTCAAGAAAGTCGGTCCAGCACCCGAGTGGGCAGAACCCACCAGCGACGATCCCTGGATTGCTCAACGCCCCCAGGGGCAAGCGAGGCAGCAATCCGGAAACAAGCTTGCTCACCTCTCGTGGGTCGCTTATCGCGATCCACGAACTCGAATTTGATACGCGAGAGACTGCGAAGTCTCAACCCTGGCACTCGGCTGCGAAGTCGACAAAGCCAACTCACTGGGAAGCTGCGAAGCCCCGGTAGAGAGTGATCCCCCCACCTATGGGGCCACTCACCATTCTAGCGCGATTAAACGCGACGCCCGAATTCTCGAGACCGATTCAATCGCCACTCAATTTCTTTCGAGGAATTCCCCGGATCGAGTCGAACGCGAGACCCGTTCGGCTCCAAGGGTTGTCGAGGAATCTACGCTCGACATACATTTCGTTCGGCACGCCACGCGCCAGGATCGCCCGTATGTGCCTCCACACCGCCCGGACAGAGTCATCGAGTGTCCAACGATCCCCTCGAGACCTCGTAGCACGCCATCCACACCGAGAACCTCGTCAAAGGAAACCGTTAGTCGAGCAATATCCACTATTCGCAGCATCATCGTCATTCCCGCGACTTCCATGACGGAGCCATCGAAGTCGTGCCGACGCCCGAGCTTCGCTTAAAGAAGCATTTTAATCAAATCAAACCCCCGGCCCTTTTCAGGGCCACCAAGCGTTCATGCGTAGCATCCACTTATTCCGTTTATAACATGCACAAAACTACAAAGCACAAAATTTGGTCGATACTTGATGTATATTTGAGCACGGTATCCTGAGGTATTTTGTACCACAAATCTGACGTGAAATCTTGTACATTATGAAAATTCAATGTAGTGGAGTAAAAAAAGGCGGATGAAAATACAAAAAATCCATTCATTTGAAGAAACGTCAGTCTCGATATAGATATCTATTAAGTTTCGTGTAGATGGCAATTTTTTATATAATGGTTCGTTTATGCAGCGGTTTAACCTTAACTTATCCCTAACATGAAAGTTAGATGTTAGGATTGATACTGGGGCGTTCATGCATTCAGATACTTCCACTTGGCATCAACCCTTAGCCTGAAATATTACGAACTGTTTCTCCAGCCGTAAGTAAAAAATAACTAGTTTTAAGGCCTGTTTTTGCATACACCTGTACCTCAAAGGTAGCCATAAGAGGATTCAGCCTTAACCGCCAGAAGTTCGCAATTTTGAACTTTACCGGTGATTATCTCTAGTGCACAAGCGTTACAAGTTTCATTTATGATGAACATAACCTACTATTTAACATAAATATAAAATGTTTGAAATAATAATATAAAAAACTTTGACTATAAATAAAAAGATTTACAATAATAATAAAGACATACAAATATTTTAAACATCTAGTTGATATTCGAAATGACAGACACAGATTTAATAGGAAGCGTGCATTAGTTCCGAATTATTTGGGATAAAAAAACATCCCTATCACAAAAATAAACTATTCGTTCGCAATGCGTGGACGTCAATCGGGTTGGCATTGTAGTTAACGGGTAGGAAAAAACGACACTATCTCGAAGCATTCTCTGCCTTTCCATTTCATAATGTCAAACACAATTTTGTTCATTCTACAGCCAATGAATGCGAGCAGAGATTTTCAAATTTTCGGAACCGATACAACAAAGAAAGACGTAAAATGGACGAATGTACAAGTTCTGGCGCAGCTGCGTAGAGCCGCACTTTGGAGCCTGCTAATTTCTTGACGAAGTGATAGTTCGAAGGTAATTGACACAAACAAAAATCACTTTAAGGGGGGACTTCGGGAAAATTTCGGTCAAAAATGATCAAAAAGAATTTCACCGAATTCTGTTTGTGTCAATTCGGAGCCATCGGTGTATACAGAAACTTTTTTCTGTGAACAAATTTCACTCATGTTTTGACAATGCATGTGGAAGCTTCAAAAAAGATATTGAGCAAAAGTTGGGCTCTGTCGGTTGAATACTTTCCAAGTTATAGCGTTTTTCCTCAATTTGAAACACTAGTCTTCGAAATGCTCCTTGCGCTACAACTTCTATCGCAGCAAGCTGAAATTTATTTTCAGTAAAGATACTAGTGCAGACTAAATTTTGTAGGAAGCAATTTGCAATCCGACCTTTCTATAATAAAAAACATCCCCCTTAAGGGAGTAAAATAAAAAAACATTCCCCTCAAGTGGGTAAGGTTCGATTATATCAATACAGTTCGGTTTATATCAATGCTTGACGCAGTACAATATTTCAATTTATCGATTTGGACACGATTTGATATATCGATATATCAATTTATCGATTATCGACACGATCCGATGTATCGATATATCAATTTATCGATTCTTGACATGATTCGATATATCGATATATAAATTAATTGATACTTGACACGGTCCGATATATCGATTCATGCCGCAGTTCGATATATTGATTCTTGACATGATTCGATATATCAACATTTTGATTCTTGTGTTTCTTTTGAATTCTTGTGAATTGAAATTTTTGAGTTTTATTTTAAGTTTTTTTTTGAATTCTTTTGAATTGAAATTTTTTGTGCCAAAAATTATAGATAAAAATTTCTGTCATAATTTATATACGAAAATATATATATGTTTGGGTTGAGTCTGGGTTTATCGATATATCGATTCTTTTGGCTGAGGGTTTATGTATATGAAAAATATTATATTTATATATCATTTCATATTGTATAAAGATATCGCCGCCGCCGCAGTTTCAGAGCTTTTAACGGTTGTCCAATTTAGAAAGAATGACCAAAAATGAAGCTTATAACGGGTGTCCAATTTGAAAAGGATGACCAAGAATCGAACTTATAACGGGTGTCAAATTTAAAAAGGATGACCATCCCAACCCAACGTAAACCAAACCTCACCTTACCCAGGTTACCTAGGTTACGTGGCTTACCTATGTTACCATGGTTACGTGGTTTACCTATGTTACCATGGTTACCCAGGTTATCTTCGTTACCATGGTTACCTTGGTTACCATGGTTATGATGTTACCATGGATAACATTGTAACCTAAGTTACCATGGATAACGTTGTAACCTAAGTTACCATGGTTACCATGGTTACCTTAGTTACCTTGGCTACCATACTTACCATGGTTATCTTGGTTACCGTGGTTACCATGGTTACCATGGTTACCATGGTTACCTTGGTTACCATGGTTACCATGGTTACCTTGGTTACCATGGTTACCATGGTTACCTAGGTTACCATGGTTACCATGGTTACCTAGGTTACCATGGTTACCATGGTTACCATGTTTACCCAGGTTATCATGGTTACCTAGGTTACCGTGGTTACCATGGTTGCCATGGTTACCGTGGTTACCTTGGTTACCTTAGTTACCATGGTTACCTTGGTTACCATGGTTACCTAGGTTACCATGGTTACAATGGTTACCTTGGTTACCTTGGATACTATAGTTACCATGGTTACCATGGTTTGGATAGGTCTAGTTGAGACTAAATTCCCCATATATCAGGCTTTTGGATAGGTCGAGTTGAGACGGAATGCCCCATATATTAGGCTTTTAGATAGGTCGATTTTAGACGGAATGCCCTATATATTCTTGACACGGCGAAGGCGGTGGTAGTGGCGGTGGCGATATCTTTATATAATATAGAACGATATATCATTTTTTTCGCGTATCGCCGCCGAACGCCGTGTTATAGTACGCTCGGGCCTCAAGTCCTATCAAATTCTAATTATTTGATCGATACCAAGCGAATACGCAGAGTAAATCGTGAATTCATGTTGAATACACGAAAATATCGATTTTCCGAGAAAAAAAGCAGCTAGGATTTTGATTCTTTCGAATTTTGAAACTACGAATGACCTGGAATCATATCCCACAACCCGATTTTGGATCCATTTTGGAAGCATTTAATGTCCCTTCAGGACCACTGTATATGAGAGTTCTGCCCGAGAGTTAGGACTCACTCTAAGAGGAATAGTCATTTTTTTTTTAGATTTATGTAGGTAAACGCCGAAGTGGCCAGGAGAAAAAATTGAAGTGCCTCGCTCGCGGCGAGTGCCATTTTGTGAGCGGAAATAACATTCGAACTCAACAACAAAGTGAAGTGCGGGTTGTTGTAGCCGTAGTCGTCAAACCAGTAGAGAAAATTGTGGATTTGTCAGTTCAACCCCTACCGGGCACTCAACTAATTAGAGAATAGATGATTAAACTAACTACAGCTGTATCCATACCTATCTATAGCTGTATGTAAATTTTTTAAACTCACCTCCTATGACAAGCCCAAGCCCACCCGACACAGATACACATAGATAGATACTTCTTATTCATTTTATAGTATTTTTACAAGTTAATCGATTCCAAGTTTTTAAAGAATTCTAGATCCCTTTGGAATTCGTAAATAACGCACTCATTTATCCCAAGTCAGAATAATAAGCCTTTTCGAGATCTTTCAGTGTACCTTCCCAGTATCCATTTCCTATTGCAGTAATTCGGCGCAATAATAAATTAGCGTTTACCGGTCGGCGTTTGACTCGAATTATCTCCACGTCTTTGGGAGTGAAACTAGCCTTTTTTTTATTTCATAAAATTCGGAAAAATTTTTTTTTTTTGCATATCAAAATTTTTTGATATCCCAGAGTGGGTAGAGGTTCTTTTTTATTTATTTCAAGTATTTATTTCGATGATTAATTAAAGAATAAAATTGAACGCTAAGTCACTCTGGGAATCAGTGTAAGAGTTTTTAATCCAACATCAGAGTTTTAATAATATAACTATTGAAGATTTTTGAAGCCGAACTCCGATTATTTGTTTTCAAAGACAAAACTCCTGATACAATTGACGGAAAGATATAATTTTACTCCAAATTTTCCAGAAACATGATTTTTCGTAGTCCTCGCGAAAATCTAAAATTTGACCGAATGAATCAAAATTTTGAATACGGAAAAATGTCGAAATATCCGAAAAAATTATTCGTATACAATATAGCAAGGCAAAAATAAATATGACCTACATCTCCTAATTTTTTCTCCGATGCTATGTCAGGGGAGCTGGGAGCATTTAAGAGTTTCAGAGTCATGCTTGCAAGCGTGCATCTCGTCTTATGCTTGCACGACAACTTGAACCATACCTGCGAGCATGCAATCCGCCGTACACTACTAGAAGAATTTGAGTCACACCTACAAATATGTAACGCACCAAGTATAAGCACGACGATTGGGAAAAAATTATAAAGTCTCAGCAGGGTTTTTCGATCAGCGCGTATGACCTCATACGTTGCTAATGACTTTGAGTCTCTTCAAACTTACCCATCGATTAAAATCAATGGAAATTTTTTTTCAAGTCAAAATAACCGTATTTATTTATAAGTGTTCATTGCTTTGTTCAGGGTGAGAGATGAGTAACACACGTTTCTCGAAATTGAGGTAGTCGTCAGACTCACTAGTCCATCAAAATCAACGGAATTTGTTAGAATAGTAATTATTATGGGTCAGCAAAAGCCACTCTCCCCAGACTGAAAATCGAGCAATAATTATTGTTTGTTTGACTCCTGTCAAACTTACCCGTCGATAAAGTTGGCAGAGCAAACTTAAACAATTTTCTTAAATGATCTTACTTGTTTATGAGTTTTCGCTGCGCTCTTTCAAGAAACAGCCAAGTGAAACACGATGCTAAGCTCAATGCACGGTGGACTTATCCATCGATAAAAATCAAATTTAAACTTTTTTAAATAATCATAACTATTCTTGAGCTTTTACTGCTTCCTTTAGAGCGTGAGAATCAAGTACTGTCCATGGCTTGTAAGTTCGACGCTTATTGAACTTGTTCCTTAACGTAACATAGTGGAAATAATTCAGGCGTAGTTGCTTCAATAATAATTATTATTATTTATCGGCAGATGCCGCTCTTTCTGGAGTGAGAAAAAACTGAAATGTTAACTGAACAATAACGGAGGGGGAGCGGTAGTGCGATGGTAATGTTCCCGACTCTCACACAATGGGTCCGGGTTTGATTCCCACCATTGGATTGGTACCAATTAAAAAGTTTTCCAAGTGCTTTTTCTGCGACATCGGTGGTTCGGAACCCGCCTAAAAATGTGGGTCCAAAAGAAACGGGCAGCGCCTTGGTGTGGTGATCGAGAGACGGCGAGATGTCTTGGGTTCGTTCCCGTTGTTGTAGCACAGCTGATTGAAGCACAGCGTGCTAGGACGTAGCTCCAGGAGCAGGGCGTACAAGCTACGACGCCCCTGTCCCAAAATGCTAACGACTAACGTATGCAAGACAAGCTCTGGCAGCGAGAATCAAACCGGAGACAGGTGGATACGTAAGAAGGATACCGACCGTAGAAGGTGAAGGGAGCCTGCAATCCTCAGGGGAGTCGGTGTAAAACTGCCAATACTATTGAACAATAATGTACCTGGCTTGCGCATGCCGGTCAACAGCAATCCACTGGATATGTGTATGCACATGTACATACAATACATATATTTAAGGTCCCAGGTATCCTGGCAAACATCTACTATTCGGCTGCGATACTTTGTTGAAACCTCAGGTACCTAACTATCATAGAAGACATGCACCGTGGCATCTAGTGGTAGGCAGTGGCAACGTCGAAAACACAGTGAAAAGGTGGCGACGTCAAAATTTTTCAGTGTGTCCGATGCAGTGAATTGGGAGTTTGCATGACATTTTTTTTTTTAATCTTTCGGGCGCATAATGTAGAGTAAGTAAAAATAATGAGGACGTATTTTTTATTTTCCGTTAAAACTAATAGATGCACATGTTATAGGAAATTTAATTTCACGGATTTCAATATATATAGATATTGCGTAACATGTGTGACGTCATATGGTTGTAGTCTTCAATTTGTTATATTAGCGACAATTTTGATTCAAATAAAAACAAAAATACGCACTGAATATTTTTTCTGAAACTACCAGATGATTATGAAATAAAAAAATTTCATGCAAACTCCCAATAAGTCGCCGGATTCTTTCCATGCATGCTTATTTTATACGCGAGACATGAGCGGTTTTTTTATTTTAATAAAATCAATCAATTATTTCACTTCTGGCGGTCGCCATGTTGTGAAAAATATATACTTCCGAAAAATCAACGAGTTAGTACTAAATAAGCAATGTACTAACTGCATTTTTTGGAATTTTCGTTTTAAGATCATCCAGTACCGAGCAGTAGTGGTCACCACAAAGTATCTTTCTAAAGCAGCGTCTCATTCAGCTCACAATAGTTCTACGATTTTTAACGAATACTAGTGGTTGTGCGGTTGGTGTGCGGCTCTAACGCTCCTTGGAGCTGAGCAGCATTGTACCTGGCTACTACTAGGTTGGGAGACCACTTAGCCATGCACCGGCCGGTGCATAAGCTGGTGAGTAAGAGGCCAGTTCTTCGGAGACCTTGGCACATTGCACCAATGCACATTTTATGAAGTCTGTATACCGAGGCATCGGAAGAATATGGGGCCATTTATACCATTATGGGTTTCTCACAGTTTTCCCGTATCCATAGAAAACGCAATATAGTGTAGTAATGACGCCTATAGACTCCGTAATGTTAGGCTAGCTTAGCAAAGTGCAGGTAAGAAGTACAAGTAGGGTTAAAAAAAATCGTAATGCGTAAAAACCCGCAAGGAAATACGATAGAATTCAGGAAGTAAAAAAAAAACGTATGCTCAATTTTTAAATATATTTACATGAAATTGTTTTCAAATATATGTGAAATGTTACTGTACGATATAGTTCAACTTTGAGAGTAAGGAATTCACACGTAAAAATAAATTCATAAAAATATGTTCCATCGGCCTCCTTACAGCACCTGTACCTTCCAATTTTCCGATCGACCCTCTGCCGTTATCAAAATGTACAGATCGCGAACAAGGTTTTTTATGTCGTTGTCAAGCGGGCAGTCTATCGCTCTGTTTCTCAAGCTCCGGTAGAAATATTACAATATTAGGCGCACACGATTTTTTTTCCTAGATGCTGAACTTACCTCGTTCATTATAATGACTCCCTCGATGGCTAAGAGCAAATCTTTTAGCATCGCCCACACTACTTTCATGATTTTTTGCATCCGGTCAATTTCCTGCTTCAGGAACGTATTCATAGGTGTAGTCGGGTCCATCAATCTCAGCCTAAAAGTTTTACAAACAGTCCATAATAGCACATTAGTGCAAAATCATTTTTATTAGAAATGACACTATTATAATTAATTTAATCAAATGCAATTGATCTGATAGCATTCTAAATAATAAATTATTGCATTGAAATTTGTGTACTTTCATTGAAGTAGAATTTGTGGTAGACAAACGTTGGGAAACATTCATGGCTAAATTGTCTTTAAATAACATTGACAAAAGTATTAATATTTAAGAGGATCGAGTTACTTTAAAATCGCATATGAGTTCATACAGTTGGCGGTATTTCAAGTATGGCAATGTATTTTTTCGGATGATTTTGATGAAACTTCGACCGATTTCGGAAAACCAAAAATGAGTACTCGAGTGAATTTAATAATCTTCCAAATGAGACTAGTTTCATGACGACTGATTGAAAATTGGCTGACTGCGAGCTGATTTTTTTGGGTCGGTGCTGAGCAGGATTTGGTGATCGCAGGCTGTGCACACCAGAATTTATATTGGCCGCTACCAACCAGTTTGGGTACCCATACCAGTCGAAAGGTCATCGCACGCCGTGTTCAAAGCCTCCCTATTAGCCTGAATTAGATCACTCCCGGAGGAGATACGGACCCAGGAAGTCAGAACGGGTTGTTGAGTGCTACGCTAAAACGCCTCGATCGATTCCATGCAATTTTTTCGCACAGTCGGTTTTTGTGATGCTCTGACAACCCGCGTAAGAGTTATTGCGATAAGTATTTCCGTCGATGAGATCCAGGTATTTGGCGAGTCCATGGCTATGTTCATCGACATTTTTTACATTGAGAAACTTGGGCCACAGAGTTGGGAGTTGAACGATATTGAAGAGAATTTCTCAATAATTGAAATGCGTGGTCATACAATATCAAGAATGGCCTCAATTAAAAATGGCATGGCGTTAAAGAGTGAGGAAGAAATCGTATAATCCCGCGATATCAGTTCAAAGTTGCCCGCTAATAGTGCCAATATCAGTTGACATAACACTAATTCTCTGTTAAAATTACTCCACATAGAGTGAAATTTTTTTTTTTTTTTAGTAAATGCAATGTAGTAAACTGCACGCACCTTGATGTAGTGGTAACAGCTGACGTATGTACGTTTTAAAATCGCAAGAGTAATTCTAAACTTTACACCGCAGTCGTAGATATTACATGTGAGAGTGGGCGTATCAACAACGCATGGGCCTTGCGCATGCATAGTCAGACTTACGGTTACTACCACAGTCGTAGATATAATGTGTGAGAGCGGCCATATCAACAACATATTGGTCTTGCGCATGCGCAGTGTATCTTACGGTTACTACCACAATCGTACATATCACATGTGAGAGCGGTTGCATCAACAACCCATGGATCTTGCGCATATCACATTCAATTTTGTAATTGATTACAAAACTGGCATGATTATACTAAATATAGGGTGAAAGACGGTATCACCACCATTCCTTGAGTAGCTCCCAACATACAACTGATCGAGTGTTCTCTGGCGTGTCAAATACGTGATATGAATTATGGATGTTAATAAGCAGTTGATAGCGCAATGGGTCGCGTGTTATGTAGATAGGTAGGATAGGCAGTTAGGTCGTAGGTTCAAGTCCCTGTCGAGGAAAATAAAATCCTATCAAGTAATCCATGCAGAATTGTTTTTTTTTTAAGTATAACCCTTCCATAACCTATAACAACGACAAAATATGCGTGTGGAACCATTTTTCAAGTCATATATTTCGCTTTTGTTAAGATGTTCAATTTTGTTTCGTATTTCCAATTTCATGCAGTGAAAGCGACTATCCATCACTGTAAATTTTACAATGTGTTGTTGGTTTACCACTTTAAAAAATGTATATATCACGGCCGTGTTAGATGTAATTTCTACGACTGGGTGAAATGTAATATCTACAACTGTCTGACTAGTAAAGTTTACTACAATACGATTATCAGCATAAAACAGTAAATTTAACGGCACAGAAGTGCTGTCCATATATTTATTCGCACTTGGAGTAATATTTACCGGTTTTCCTGTATATTTTACTTTTTATTCCGTGTAACTACATTAAAATGTTACCTGAAAATTGTTCTCTCCCAATAATTCGTTCAAACAATAATGGACTATTAATGAATTTTTATGAAACGAATTTTTATTTCAAGCTGGGACATGAATTATGAATTATTATTAATTATAAATCTTTAGTTAATTAATTACTTTTTCCCCCCTCTCAAGTCGCACTAATCGCATGGAATAATTTATTATTTTGATTTTTCTGCGCGTAGACGTCGCGAAAACTGCCAGTGCGACAACAACGGATTTCCTTTGGATGACCTCGGGTTTCCCGCAGTTGAGCTCTTCACTACTTATCAAATCTAAATCATTCACCATTAGGGAAATTTGAGTACAAAACACCATAAGTCGTTGCGCTAAAAAGAATATTGTGAATAGATCATAAGTTTATACGAGGTATAAGACTGTGCAGAATAAAAGACGAAAATCGAAAATCAATAGTACATTATGCTACTAGGGGGGAAAGTGCGTGATTTTCGCCGAGTGCGAGGTTTGCTGCCCTCGCTTCGCTCGGGCAGCACGAGCACGAGGTGAGAATCCGCTCCTCCCGTGTGACATATAATATTTTTTACCCGACTGATAAAATGGTCATATTCCATCGCTGCAGCGCGTGCGAAAAGTAATCAACTTTTTATCAGAGAAAAAAAAATTATTTTGCGGGCAAAAAAGTCAATTTGCGGGCAAAACAGCAAAATGCGGGCCAAAAAGTAAAAAGCGGGAAAATTCACTTTTTTGCACGCAAAATTATAGTTCTTCCTTCTGGTTAACAACTGATCACTTTCCGCCCGCGTTTCAGGGATGGAATATGGTCATTTTATCATAGTCGGGTGGAATAGTACATTTCGACACGAGTACGCAAAGGCTTTTTTGACGAAACGAGAGGATTACGGCACGAGCCGAAGGCGAGTGCTGTAACGAGTTTCGTCAAAAAGCCTTTTCGTACGAGTATCGAACATAATTTTTCCTCATGAGAGCCGAGAAAGCGCAACGAGGTTGCGATTTCGAGGTTAGAATGAGGAAAAAGGTATTTCATCCTCTATGAACCTGCTCCGTATCAATGAAGCGTGAATTCACGCATAGCGTGTCTTGAGTCAGCCTCTGCTGGGCTCACTGAGGCACAACTTTTGTTTTACGAAAGGAACCTATTTTTTACTGCATTTTATTATTTCTCATGAAAAAAAAAGAAAGTTTTACTTTTAGTCATTTTTTGGTTGTCGTCTTCGAACAGGCCCAAAACGTTATTTGAAGTTTTTTCATGCAAAGAGTGTCAATCTTTGGGAAGAACTTAGTAATAAAAACGAGTTCTACGATGAACAAAATTGTTTAACATTGAGAAGTGTTTACGAGTTTGTTTTTATTGTTTTTTTAAGAATTGCTAAGTGTTTGAGAACCGCTGGCCCTAGCATTACCCGATGTACACCGCGGGAAAGTGTTTCGAATATTTATGTTCGAAAGTTTGTTACGTTGCCATCAGGTGAACAGGAATATGCTGATCGGTTATTATTTTGACCTGGGTGTAAACATAAATTCTGTGACCGCCTTTTGTGTGCTTAAAAAACAATGCAAACAAGCGCCTGAGCACTGTTCAATATTCAAGAATTCTGTTCATCATACATCTCGTTTTCATTTAAAAATTCTTCGCCAAGATTGACGTATTACGAGAAAACTTCGAATAACGTTGTGGGCCTGTTCGAAGATGAAAAGCGGAATATGACTACGAGTAAAACTCACTAACTTTTTCGTGAGAAATAAAAAAACGCAATAAAAAATAAGAGGTTGAATTTGAGAAATAAAAGTTCGGCCTCAATGGGCTTAGCAGAGGCTCCGGACCCAAAAACTGGGAAGGTCATCTGACGTCCCCCTTTATATACAACAATTTTTGACAAAAACATTTTTCAATCTAATGCTTAGTCATTGACATATTTAAGCATAGTTTTTGAAATAGGACGGCATCTCACTTTTGTAAAGTATAGCGCACGGGTTATCGGCAAATAGTCTCTGCGTATCGGTGTTAATGCTGGCACCAATATAGTGAACAATAATGTACGGCCAAAAGAAGAGGTTAAAACGTGTCCACGTGAGTCTGGCAAAAATCTTAAGTAGGAGGCGGAGGAAAAAATTCATTCACCCATTAAGGATTTTGGTTATGAATCGGCCGAAGTTAGTCGATCCCAGCATTCCGATATTAGGCACGGAAAGCGACGTACCTATAGTGTAAATGAAACGGAAAAGAATCGGATTGAGTACCGAAAACGACACCCCGAATAAGATTCCTCTTTCTAACATCTGAAAAAATTCTAGAAACCGAACCCCAAAAAAAAATTTCAGCCACGACGAATGATCCGTTTTCGCGATATCGATTTTCGAAAATTGCTAAATTATCGCGCGCGTGTATATCTTGTGACACTGTGTCACAGGCGAGGCTTAAGGCGATGTATCACACCCGGAAAACGCATCGAAAACGCGTAAGCTAAATTTTTCTAAACGGTACAAGCGATTGAAATTAAATTTTGAGGATGAGCACAGAACAATGGCACAAATGGGCTGATCTTTGGGCGTTTCGAAATTTTGAAAAAAAATTTACAGATCCAGTTACCATCGGAGAAATTTGAGGATTTTCCCATGTTCCACTGAATGGATTGTCACGCCCGAGGATTAGCCAATGGGCAATAAAAAAATACACACTTCGGTCTTTGTTTCATCCCATTCTGTTGAAAAATGTGGATAAATCTTCATTTTTGCGTTTTTCTAAAAAAAATACCGGCATTTGCTCTGTAATCCACGAAATTCAGTGTGTTGATATTCCGAGTGGCGGCGCTGAAGTCGATTCCTTATGTGCACGCTTCTTTATCCGTACGGTGGGTATAGCAGAGAGAAGCGTGCTAGGACTGGAATAGAGCCGCGAAAAAGTGCGAGAGAGAAAAATACCGATCAACTATATGGGGGAACGAGACAAAGCAATGTACCCACCGCACTATACCTAAATAGACCACGAGCTTCAAGCTCTTGTATATGCCCGATCAACTTGCTTACACCTTACACACAGGAATATACATATACAGTAATACCCCGACTTACGCCAATTCGCCGTTACACCATTGTCTGCTCCCCAAGTTATTTTTGATTCACGTTGGAACGACCAAGGAGGTAACTACGGGTTATTATTGTATACAAAAATTTACTTATTTCATAATCTATTAATTATAAAAAGTTTTGAAATATGATCTGTGCGATTATTTTTTAGCTGATTATGATTGATAATTAACCTCAACTGTCAGTTAGAATATTGCATTTTTTTTATGGGTTCCACGATGAGCAAGGCAATCGCAAGTAAAAATGCAATTAATTTGTCAATTAACAATTAAATTTCGTAAAAATTAACCGTGGAAACATGAAAATTGATGCCTAAGATTTTGACAATATAAACAGTGCAGAAGGCCTCTACAACACCTAGTTTCTGTTTTAATTGTTAACCCTCCGTCTGTACTATGAAATTTTGTTACACCGTCTGTACTATGGATCCTAAAAGTCCGTCTAATATTTTTTCGAAGAAAAAAACGTCAAAAAAATCTTGAAAAATTCTGAAATATTTTTATAATATCCTTTTTTATGATCAAATTATTTATTTACCCATTTATGGTAAAAAAAATTTTTTATAACAATTCCAAATTCCGGAGATATTCGATTTGAAAATTTGGCCTCTGCCCTCAAAGACCCCATAGGTACATACAGACGGAGGGTTAACTTCAACATAATAAACAAAATAAGAAATCGATATTTTCACTAGATTCGGGAGACCTCTTCACTACTAACTTTATAAATCAAAAGTTACGTGGTACAACTGTATTGGGAGGAGGTCAACCTCGAGCTAGGAATCTGGTTTTTGGAATATAATAATAAAATTATTTATTTATTTACGTTCCCCTCGGTCAAGGTTCGTGGTTTATTGCGGGTCGAAATAAGTTGTAAGAGATATTTCTAGCACTCTTGGCCGGGGGGGCAGTTGTAATTCCAGCCAGAATGTTGATTTACCAAAAAAATTCATAGTGTTGATATAGTAATTGTCTAGTTTCATTACTTTTCCGAATGTTCCCGTTTTTTTCTTCTTTACGTTGCACCATGTCTCCGTCGAAAACCGTTACCCTTCCCTACTCATTCATTAGCTTACTAACAGCGACCGTCAATAAAGCAATAAACCGGGTTCAGGATAGGATTTTTCGGGATCTATTGTTTGGGATCTCACAGAATAAATATTTAATATTTATATCGGCAGTTATTGTACAGATGCTCTTTGAGGTCTGACACGACGAACTGGTATGCGAAAAATTCAATTTCTCAAGAAATTATGGGAAAAACCCATGGGTCGACGTGGCTTTATCTATTTCTTTACAAATTTCTTTTCAAGAGGGTCTTTAACCCTCCGTGACCCAGGTTATTTTCACTGGCTCCGTTACACAGGTGGGTCGTTCAATGTTCGGCCGTGTTTTTGCTTTTTAAAAGTTTGTATAAGATCTAAAAAAATTCATGGATCTCCCCAGTGATTCTACTACATGCTCCTATTGGTTTTATAACTGAATATACGATGATTTTGTAATAATAATCGAAATTTGAACAATAAATATTCGAGCGAGAAATTTTGACTGTGTCATAAACGACCCACCTGTGTGACGGAGGATTTATTATAGGAGATCGTATCGATTTTTATATTGAATAAAAGTTTATTCTGTGATAGAGGCGCTGTAACGCTCCGCGATACGCACTTCGCGGATTAGCCGCGAAGGGCGCTATCAACCGGGGGCGTACTATCGCGCGTAGATTCGAAACGAAATAAGAGCAGAGATTTGATTGAGAGGAGACCGAGCTGACTTTGCCAAAAATAGTATAATTAAATTGAATTATATATCATGTGCTACACGAACGATTTAAATACCAGCATATTACTTACGATATGTCTCGATATATGCATGAATACAAAAACTTTAGGTGTAATTACGATACCATGAAAATGATAATAATAATACTGATAATATGAATACTTTTGTAGCATTGAAGCAACTTTATTGCGCTGTCGACGTTCTTATATATTCTAGGAAATACGTATATGTTTAACCATAAATTGTAAAAGGAAACGCGAGAGACGGAGACTTATGGGTACGCTGCTGGCTGCAAAAACAAAATACTTTCTTGAAAATATTAAATAAAAGGACGAGTGTTCAACACGTGACGCGCGAACGCGAAACAACTCGTCGCACGCGGGTTAAAAGTAAATGCATAAAAACACGCACTCTCAGCAGAGACGGGTCTGCTTTCTTTCAGTTTTTCTATCGACTTTTTTGTCTTTTATTGCTCTACCCGAAAGTACAAAGCGAGGCTTTCACAAGTCGTCGCTCGGCGCGACGGAAAACTCGAGAACGGAGGAGAAGGGAAAATTCCAGAGGTAAATAACTTTTCGAGTTGGGACTTAAGAGGGTGGGTGAGACAGGGAAAGAGAGAAAGAGACACACGCACGGGCCCACCCTTGCGTGGGGGAGAGTCCGCGCGGACTTCGGTGGTGGAGTTAAAATTTGTAATTGGCCAACGGGAAGGCCCAGCATATAGTAGGGGGAGTATCGGGAACTTTGACTTTTTCGTGGCAGCTAGCAGGGTAGCCAAAAAGATTCTGTCGAACCGCGAAGCGAACAACATCCCTTATCTAATATAACGCGTCTCACCATCACCTGGATTTGGAACGATAGAATTTTTTGCAATAAAACTGTCCTATATTGATTAACTGACTTTAAACCCTTGTAGATTCGACTTTCGTTTACTTTTCGCGATTTTCAGGTAATAATTTCGCTCGCGCGAGGTGAGTTGAACTCTTTGACGCGGAAACGAGCTCCCACGGACTTCGGTGGTAACCACACGTTTGTGCTGGTCCATGAAATACGAATTCCGCGCTTTTAACGCCCGGAAAGCGTTACAGCGCATCACGCGACGCTCCACTATATGTATACTCCAAACTAGGACCCAATATAGGGATCAATCCCATATGGTTATTGTTACTTTCAAATATTAATTTGTAAAATCTTATTTTCGTTAGTGGAATTTCGAGTCTGGAATTTCTACACACAAAAAATGTCGAGTGTAGAGAACTTCAGACATTCCACACAATAATCGCAGGCGCTGTATGTTGCAGCCCTTTAACTTGTTTATCATAAGCGACAAAATTGTGCATGTAAATATTGTAGTACATTCAGGGACAGTCCGTGTAACTTTTCCTTGAAACAATGACAAGAATAAAGCGTTTAAAAAAATGCATGAAATCAAAACTTGTGAAATTTATTTTTTCAAATTATCGCTACTTTAGAATCATGTTATTAGCTTGATTCAGATGAAGCTGAGTCGTTTGAAATATATAAGAATGAACCGATTTTTTCGAAAAAAAATGAATGAAAAACCTGTTATTTCTCATTATTTTCAAATTTTCGCCACTTTAGAATCATGTTGTAAGCGTCTTTGGTTTTGAGTTTGGATTTGGGTTGGGTATATTTTTCGAGCTCTCCCGCTTGATTATCATTGTAATAGTAGTGAAATAAAGGGCTTTGTCGAAAGAAAACGTGTAAAATCAGAAAATAATACATCCAACATCAGATTTTTTAAATTTACTTGTTAATTTATTTTTTCAACTTTTTCATGCTTCTGCGCCTGATTATCATTGTTAATGCCGAAATGGAGAGTTCTGTCAGGGGGAAAAAATGCAAAAATTTGGAAAGGTAGCCTCGTTGCTAACGAATGATTGATCTCTGCATCCGTGCTCGCGTCGGTTATTTAACGTTATTATATGTATATATTAGGGTGTTTAAAAAAAAGTCGGTTTTCCAATGAGCCACACCTAAAATAGTTAGTTTCAGCAGAAAAATAAATGTATGTCAAAAGACGATCGAGAAAAGATGATCACAATTGAAGCTCCTCCTCGACTCGCTCATTTATTTTATTCCATATCCATTTATGAATTTCACGTATTTGCATGTAAAAAAGAGAGACCTCTGCTTTAGTAACCTGCACGAATTGTTGATACAAACTCCAGGTATCGAAAATTTTTCTCAATTTTGGAAGTGGTTATATGACTTCACCATGAACCTTTCGAAATGTAAATCCTCCGAGAAAAAAGGACGTATGTACCTCGACAGAAAAATATCTGTGAAGGGACCGGGACCACACGAGCGGGAACACACGAGTTTAGCCCGGAAAGGTCGAAAGTATAGTAGTCGATGAAATGATATTGATACTTATCCAGGCTGTTTATGATCCAAAGCTATGAACGAAGTGTATACCCATTTACATTGCGAGTGTACGGGACTCTCAACGGGATGCTTATACAAAAGAAGGGACAGACATAGATTATAATATATAAAATAATCATGTGATCGACAGGAACAAGTTTTACTGCATAATTTTGAAGGAAAATAATTAGTGTGTTCGCGCTGAACAATAAATCTATGGGATCTCGTAACACGGACCTCTCTCGTACACGCTGCCCGCCCGGCATCCCACGCATCGTTACGCGCAAAAAATCTTTCCCCACTCTTCGTCAAACGTAGAACTGAATAAAACAGAAAACTTTGCCAACCGTATTCTGGACACCAATACACTCTCACCAAAGTGAGAATGTGTAGTCGTGTACATGCATATTAGTCATCTACAATCCAGACGAACACTTTGTTGGTGGAAAATGTATGTATATACACGACACACATTCTCACTTTGGTGAGAGTGTGTGCAGATGTATAATTGGGTATCAAAGGATAGACGAATAGACGGTGACGTGAGTATAAGAGAGAAAGGTCGGTACGAATATTAAAAGAAAGTTAGAGAGAGTGAGCTACATGAGTGCACGAGTGTAAGCGGGAAGAAATAACTGCAAGCCGTGAAAGACACAAAGATCGTAAGGCATAATATGGTCGAGAGTGGGACAGAGTATTTTTATGAGTGCTTGAGAACCGCGGGTTAGGGTAGTTTGGGAAAAACATCGAAAATGCTCGTTCTCACTGAAACATATGCATGAACAATCAGGCGGACATCAACGTTCCGAGAGAGGCGAGGTATAGCAGGTAGCGCACGAGGGGTACGCTTCGGTTCCCTCACAACTGCTTTCTCCCTGCTTGCCCCTTGCCCGTTGTTTAGGTTAGTACGTTTAGGATAGCACGGCGCATGCACAAGTTCACAGCTGAGTTTCAGTTTGCTGCGTCTTCGCCGTGACTCGTGTTGATTTCAATGAGTACGTTTACACGACGCTCTTATTCTGGTGTTCCGAAAACCGGCATTGTTAAATCAGGCGTTTACACGCACTTTAACGCCTCCTTTAACTACGTCGTTTTTCGTAACACCAGAATAAGAGCGTCGTGTAAACGTACTCAATGTTTCGTTTCGTGTCTCTTTGATATATATTTGTATACATACTATAAATGTACTGTCTTGAGAGTTCACTACCATTTCCTAAGTTTATGTGATATTTTGTGGACAAAAATGTTAGTGGTTTAATATACCGTGTGAGTGAAAAACACAAAAAAATAAGAAAGTGTTGTTAAACACGGCAAATTATCGTGGAACGGACGGGACCGAATAGTCTAACAACAAAAGCTGGTGACAGATTTCACTAAGCGTCTTAATCACGGCCACAAAATCGTCGGACGCCAGGTACAAAATTCATATTCTGATAACCGTGAGTCTTACAGCCTAGCCCCGCTGCATTTGAACCCCATGTTATACGCATGTCTTACGCCCTGTTATACACCAGCTATCGGTCTTACTGTTTAAACTGATAATAATGGCACATGATAGTGGATCAGATCTGAGTTGGAATTGACTGTGTTTAAATGACAAAATACACGTTTCTTTACCTAGACCAGGCAATTAAAGGCAGCGGGGCTAGGCTGTATCACGGTTTTCACAATATGAACCCTATACCTGGGGTCCAACGATTTTATGGCCGCGATGAATGCTTAGTGAAATCTGTCACCAGCTCTTCGTCTAGAAAGACTCGTGCTCTTTCGCTCACACATCAGTCTCTCTCTCTCTCTCTCTCTCTCTCTCTCTCTCTCTCTCTCTCTCTGTCTCTCTCTTTATTCCATGCTATCGTTCCATGCATTCTTGAGAAATACGTTTGTAATGCCAGTGCCATTCACTTCTAATGTTTGTACAGTGTGTACACGCACCGGTTTTAGCATTTTTCCGCAAAAACCGCTCTCTTCAGAGCGAGAATCGAGCAAGAATCGGTGCTCGCGTGTTAGACTCACGTATAATTTATCCGTCGATAAAAAACGACAGACAGAATTTTAAAAAATTGTGTAAATACATTATTTATAAGTTTTCACCCGAGTTTCACCGTATTATACCAGAGCGATAATATACCAACAATCGTTGCTCATGTGTTTGACTCTCGTCAACCTTATCCGTTGACGAAAATCGACATAAAATTTTTTCAATAATTAAGAAAAAGTCATTTCTTTTTTTTCAGCAATAACCACTTTCTTTAGAGAAAAATCGAGCAACACCCGTTGCTCTTGGGTTGGACGCTCGTCAAACTTGTTCGTCGATGAGAATCGACGTAAAAATTTTAACATAAATTGTTTAATAATGTTTTTTTTTAGAGATAACTTCTCTTATCAGAGCGAGAATCGAGCAATACACGTTGCATGTGTGTTTGATACTCGTAAAACTTTTCCGTCGATCAAAATCGACGTAAGAAATTTGGCGAAGTTTGTTTCAAAAATAATATTCGAATTTTATCAATAGTAATCGTCTTTTTCAAAGCGAGAATCGAGCTGAAATCGTCGCTCATGAGTTTGACGCTCGTCAACCTTATCTGCCGATGAAAATCGACCTAAAAATTTTGCAATAGTTTTTAAAATAATAATTTCTTTTAGCAATAACCGCTCATTTCAGAGCAAGAGCCGAGTAACGCATGTTGCTCGTGCGTTTGACGCTCATCATACTCGGTTGTCGATGAAAATTGACGTAAAAATTTTAACATAATTTGTTACAATAATATTTTTTTTTTTCAGAAACCGCTGTTTTTAGAGTGAGAGTCGAGCAATAATCACAGCTAATGTGTTTGACTCTTGTCAAACCTACCCGTCGATAAAAAATGACGGAGATTATTTAAACATTATTTTTAATAGTCTAAATTATTTATTAGTTTTCACCGCTCCTGTTAGAGCGAGATTCAAGCAATAATCGGTGCTCGTGTGTTTGACTCTCGTCAAACCTACCCTTCAATAAAAAAAACTGCGGAGATTATTTAAACATCATTTTTAATCATCTAAATTATTTATAAGTTTTCACCGCTCATGTCGGAGCGATAATCGAGCAATAATCGGTGCTCATGTGTTTGACTCTCGTCAAATCTACCCGTCGATAAAAACGACGGAGATTATTCAAACATTATTTTTAATAGTTTAAATTATTTATAAGTTTTCACCGCTCTCTTCAGAGCGAGAGAGGGCCCAGGTGTCCCGGCAGACGTCTGCTATTCGTCTTTGACGCTTCGTCGCAAGACGAGACGATATTATAGAGGTCGTGTGCCGTGACATCTAGCGGTAGGCAGCTGCGACTGCGCTACCGCTACCGACGAAGGCCGCGTCGAAATTTTTCCGGGTGTGATACATCGCCTTAAATCTTGCCGAAGTCCGTCACCACACGCCAAAAAACCCGAAAACTGTAATCTAGAATAAGTTACGAGAAATCGCAAAACCCCGTCGTCCCTCGTCACTCTTTTTTCACCATCCCCTTAGTCCAATATCAAACTCAATAAACTCCCTAATAATCCCGTTGGCCCAAAAATCCCAGCCCAATATTATTCGAGAAAACCCTGTGGACGGCGAAAAAGTACGAGAGGCCCCGACGGCACTGCTCAAAGCATCTTCTCCTTCGTGGAGCGTCCCACTCACACCACCCAGGCCCTCACACGGACACAGCACCGAGGAAAGCCGAATATCTGTGAGGGCACGGTCGGTATATCGAGCAACAGGGATTATTGGGAAAAATCATCGAAGAGCGAGCAACGTCACGTCATACACAAATTCGAGCGCCAGTGTCCACAGGGAGCCCCACCCTTCCCCCCTATGAGATTTGTCACCGAGTCGACCGTCACATTCCATCTTTGGCAGCACCTTACGGGGTATCAATCATTGGAGGCGCTTGCGCCTGTGACGGCGACTCCGGTGACCCAATGAATTATCGATAATTGATCCCTCCATAACCTACCTTTACATTGCGCAGGCCCTTGATCCCCAAATCATTCCTAGATTCCCCCTACCCTTCCGCCCCAAGCCGGCCCAGTAAAGAAGACGAAAAGCTCGTCACTTCGACGTGAGCGTTAGGCGAGATTAGACGAGCGAAAGTACTATTGTATCGAATCTTTGAGAAAATTATTGTAGAGCGAGAGAGAGGGTGTGCGTCAGCGGCCGCCATTATCCCAATTGTAAGGCGAGATCCAGCGAGGGCACGAGCGAGCACGTGTGAAAATCCTGCTATCGAGAAAAGTAAGCCTGTTCAATTACCCATCGTTAATTGCAACGTCTCCGAATATTAATTGCGATAATTTGCCCTTTTTATTGTATAATTCCGTGAGCGTGCGGTGACGCACCGCGACCCCCCCCCCCCCCCCTTACACTTCCGCGATTCTTCTTCATCGTTGTCCCTATTTTCTTTCTTTTAATTTATTGTACTTCCCTAGTTTTTTTGCGAGTTCGATTATTTTCCATAATTACGAAAACCCGACGTGGGTAATAATTAGGAGGCCCGCGAGCCGGAAAACCTGTCGACCCTGAGGCAGTAACGTTCCCCGCCCCCGCCCCGCCCCTTTTTTTTCTTTTCTCCTTTTTTTGTCTTGTACGAGAACCGTTGGAGAATTGGCCGGTTATTGCTGGCTGGCGCCGAAAAATATACGAAGAGTAATTACAAGCGTTAAGCACGCCAAGTTAGCGAGAATAGTTTTTTTTCCTTTTGTTCAATATGTTATTTTATTTCCACCGAACAAAACAAGAGATTTTGTTATATTTAAGCAGGAAAATAAACTGTGATTTTCTTTTATCCACCCCGACCACTGCTTCGTTATTCCCTTACGTTGGATTTTTTGTACGAATATCTAGCCCGGGTTAGCCCGGTAATGAAGTCCGGCAACGTGAAAAGTGCCGTGACAATCTATATCTTACGTAGCGCGCACATCTATCCTTACTCTTTCCACGAATAAGGACACGTTTGTCACGCGTAACGCGCGGACACGCACACACGCCTACACCCACATCCATACATCCAATCCGAATTCCAAGCCAAAACCCGCACGAACTCACCCACACCCACACCCACGTGAATCCACCCATACTCACACCTACGCATGCACACAGACGCCTCCACGCAAACGCACAGATGCATACACCAAAACCCGAACACCCAATCCCAAACATAAACCCACACCCACGTACACGCACCCATAGCGAAATATGCGCACACACCTGGTCACGCGCGCACACACCCACCAACGCCAACTCACGCACGCGCACACACACACGTACACACACACGCATACACCTACACCCATACACCAAATCCCAAACCCCCACCCACGCAGCCACACCTACACCCACGCATACGCACGCGCAAACACGCCTACACACACACGCACACATGCACACACCCAAACCCACACACCCAATCTCAAACGCGAACTCATACCCACGCAAACGCCCAAATACCGACACATGCGCACATACGCCCGCACACGCGCGCAAACACACACACACACGCACACAGGCGTGCCCGCACGCGCATACACAGACACGCATACATCGACGCCCACACACACAATCCCGAACGCAAACCCACGCCCACACACCCACATCCACGCACGCGCACGCACAAGAACACGCACGTGCACACAAGCCTACACACACACTCACACACGCATAAACTAATACCGACGGATCCAATCCCAAACCCAAACTCACACCAACATGTGACCACACAAGCGCACCAATATGTGCCCACACAAGCGCACCCACACGAGCACGCACGCACGTACGCTCGCACGCATACACGCAAACGCATACGTATACACAGGCAAACAGGCATGCACACTCACCCACGCATGACCAGACACGCACGCATACACACACGCACGCACACGCCCGCACGCACACACGCACACACACACACACACACACACACGCACGCATGTACACGCAAGCATGCACACACGCACGCCCGCAATATGACATAAGCGCCAGTTGAGCTCTTGTATCCGTACATGTCGAATTAGTAAGGATAGGAGTGCGCGCTAAAATATAGATATACACGCACGTGTTAATTTATCAATTTTTAAAAATCGATATCTCGAGAACGGATGATTTGCCGTGGCTGAAATTTTCCTTTCGGGGTTAGTTTTCCAGCATTTTTCCAGATGTTAGAAGGAGTACTCTCAATTTAGGGTGTCCTTTTCGGAACTACAGCCAAAAAATAATGTTTGTGTAAGCACACGCGTCAGAAGTGAAACTTATGATATGTGTGTGAGCGATTTCACTTGTCTTCAACAAGCAATAAAAACGGTATTTTAAGACCATACATTCAAACAAAGAGGCTGAGAGAAAGAGAGGGAGAGATAGTGAGGTCTGACGAAGGATAGTGAGAATTAGCAATGTTTGGTTTTAATTTGAAATATAAGACTCTTAAAAAGTTGGTGAGTGACGAAACGATATTTTTATCGAAATATCGAAATTTTCGTGTTTCATTGTCCCCATTTTATTTGTCCTGTGATTGGTCGGTTGGCAAACAAGGATTGACACAACTGTCAGTTTTACAGTTGTGACAGTGATTAGTCGTTCATCGAAACTAGATTAGAGCGCTGCAGCCCTGTCAGGAAACCGTTCGCGCGCGTGAGCGCGCATGGTGGACCTTAGTATAAGAAACAAAGATTCAGCGCGCACAGTGGCGCGCAGCATACGTACACAAATATACATAGATGTATACATGTATAACCCATACCACTCGAGCAATTAAACTACGACCACAGAACTTATACCCATGGAAGAGAAATTCCTCTGTTGGACGTGGCCCCAACATGGTGAGACAGAGATATATCTCTTTCTCATTTCGTAACGTCCAGTTCCCCTCACTACGCAAGTGCGCAATTTTACTGGCGTAACAAAATCTAGTCAATATAACGTATATATTGAAACGTTTTGTAAAATTCCTTAATTTGATTTCGTAAGGAATTCACGATTATGCTTTGATTTATTCTATTTGTTGTGTTTGTTTTGTGTACTAGTCTGTCGTCCCGTCGCTTCGTCCGAGCGAACAGATGGTTCGACACAGGCCCGAGGTCAGTGACTTTTGTGTAAGGAGAGAGGTTTGCCAATCTTAAATTTGATAATTCCTTTATGTTGTTTTTCGAGGATGCCTCAGATCGGTTACAGAGTTATTTCCCATTGGGTCCGGAAGACCTGGGGATAACGTGACCCTTTATCATAGGCGTGTAAAAAGTGGGCCACTTAAAGAGGAGGAGAGCCTTGAGAAGCAAGGTCTCCTTCAGGGTAAGCAAAACTGAAATCCAGTGGCAACTGGGCAATAGGGAGTCGAAAGGCCGATGTACTTGGTATGATTAATATGGACTGCAATGTAGGATAAATGACTCTAAGATGTTAAGGAAACAGTCATAGTTCGTATGTCTGACTCGGATCGCTTTATTGTCCTCGTGCGTCCGTCCGTCTGTATTGTCTCAACTCGCTGGTTACGTGAATTGAGACTGTACGCAATATTTTGAGACACCGTTTGCGTTGATACGTGACGTCTCCCTATTATGTTCTGCCTGGTTGCCCGTGTGAAAGTCTGTCTGCGTATGTGTGTGAGAGCGTGTGAGTGTGTTTTTCGAACTTCAAGATGCTTCCAAACGTGAGGCGACTGGAGACACGAAAATTATTTTCGTTATAATTCGATAATGATGTTTTATTGTCGGCTGACTGAATTTCATCCGTTTAACCAGCGTCCTGGGAGTAGAAGGCCACTCATTCAAATTCAAGTGAAGCTAAACGATTCTCAATCGATATCCAATGTATTCTGACGGAGGGTCTTAATGACTCAAGAGTCGATTTTAATGTGTCACGAGGATAAGTAAAGCTTATCACTCGTGGAGGGTTTTCTTAGCAATGCACCTTCTTTATTGTTTCCGCCCTTAGCCACAGTACTGAGGGTTTTTCCAAGGATTCCGGTTCCCTACCTCGAGGTTGTTTTCTGAGACGTGCACCTGGTTAGCTATCCAACTTCCCAACGCAGTGCGGGGGCTTCAAGCAAACCAGGCTCCCTATCACCTGAAATGTTTTATTGAATATAAATGAACGAGAGTTGTGATTAGCTGTGTCTTGAGAAAGACAAGCAAGTACGTTATAATTGATTCGTCCTAAAAAGGACGAGTCGACGATGATCACGAAGAGTCTTAAAAAACACTTTTCGAGATAGCTGAAGTTGCAGAAATGTCGTCGAATTTGTAGTCCTCGATGGCCAGAAATGTCGTATATACGAATTCGTTGAGAATCTTGGAGAGTTGGTACACGAAGTAAATATCGAAAGTTGACGAGATTTCATCGTAAATAAGGAATGTCAAGAAATCGCTTGACGCGAATAATGCTCACCGATAACGTTGATCAAAATGATGACGAGGTTTGCTCGTCATGCTCTTAAATACTTTTCCATGAACAAATGGCGCCGTGATTTCATTGGTCTAAGGGTTTGTGGTAGGGAAATTTTGCCCAGCTTCTAGAGCTTTTGCACACGGTACGATGGTTACGTCATAGACTTCTTGGAAGGATAGATTTTATTTCGGGATTACAGAGAATCCCGAAATTATATCGAATATGGATATAAAAACGGTATGACGAAATAGGCGATTATGTTTGTAACGGTCGACTGCCCAGTCTGTCCTGTTACAATATAAATGTATCTTGATTGCATTTGGTATAAATTTAGCAAGCTTATTAATTTCAAGCATGAATAAATATATATGTGAGCAATAAAGTCTAGCGAAGCATCATTAGTATTCGGGTCACATCATTTTGACGAAAGTTCAATATGCTGAATCGTTATTTCGCCGAAAGTTATATTCACGAACGTAATTTTTACGAAACGCTGTATCAACGAATCATTGGTTGCCGAAAATCACATTTGCAAATGTCATATTTTCGAAACGTTATTTTGCCGAATCGTTGTTCGACCGAAAGTCGCATTAACGAAAGTCTTTTTTGCGAGTCGTTTTTTCGCCGAATGTCATTTTGCTGAATCGTCATTCTGCCGAAAATCATTTTTTCGAAATTATATCCCACCTGTAATTTTTTTTTGGAATACAATTTTTTACTAATTTAAATCAAAATTAAATATATATTTTGATAATTTCGATTTATTGTTTATAAACGATCTTATATTCAGTATCTTCGAGATTTTTTTCACGATTGTTCATCATCAAAATAACTCTTCGATCTTAGTCGGTGGATAACGTTTCGAAAAAATTATTTTTGGCAAAATGACGGTTCGGCAAAATGACTCTCGCCTAAATGACATTTCAAAAAAATTATTATCGGCAGAATGACGATTTGGTAAAATGATATTCGACAAACTGACATTCCGAAGAAATGACGTTCGGCGAAAAAACGATTCGCAAAAATACTTTTGCTAATGTGACTTTCGTTCATGCAATGATTCTGCGAAATAACTTTACGAAAATATGACATTCGCAAATGTGATTTTCGGCAAAACAACGATTCGTTGACATATCCTTCCGTAAAAATTACGTTCGTGAATATAACTTTTGGTGAAAGGACGATTCGACATATTGATCTTCCGTCAAAATGATGTCTCCCCGGGAACTCCCATATTTCCACTTTTTTAATTCTTCATCATTGTGTTGATCGTATTCTCACACGTAAGACTTAAGTATTCATTTATATCTGTAGTTTTTTAATATATAATACAACAATTTCCATGATACAAAATATTTCTCAATTATTTCACCATGCCTTTGACACATACGCAACGCCACCTCTGACCTCTAGTTTTTCACGTGCTACACGCTACTGTTGATGCATATAGTGGGAGTGCGCACGTGCACAGTAAGAGGAACTAAACGTTACGAACGAAAAGAGAGATACATCTCTGTCTCAACATGTTTTTATTTTAGGGCCAGTCTCCACGCATTGCTCAACTGGGCTATTCCTCTATGACTATGACGCACGCAGCGTGGTGATTTACCGCCATATTGTGCTCTCTCTCTCTCTCACTCTCTCTCTCTCTCTCTCACTCCTGCTCTCGATGAGGTTACAACGCGCATAGTGACGCGCCGCATACATACACCAATATACATTATACATGTGTACATGTATAACCCATACCACTGAATCCTTCTATACGCTGTGTTCAGGCACAAAGGATTGGGCCAAGATGATCCGCATAAAGAGCAGACCGAGGATAGGGATTTCTGTGTATAGTGTATAGCTGCATATAGCTGTGTATAGCTCTATTTCATTTTCTCTCTCGCTAACTCTATGAGCCTCTTTTTTTACTGTCACTAAAATATGTCATTACACAAAATTTTCGCTTCACTCCCGCTAAAGAAGTTTCACTTCAAAAAGCTCCGTCTTTATCGAGAACACAGAGAAAGAGGACAACGGCGAAGAGCAAGGTAAATACGAAAAGCCAAATCAAGGGAAGATGCTGAGAACGCCGGATCATATTTTTACATCGAAAAGGTGAAGATGGCATTCTCACACACGCCCGCTTGCAAGTGCTTCAAGTCGAAGCTTGAACTATTTCCGGTGCTTCCTACGCAAACTATCATCAAGGGAACACAATGTGTGTACTACAAACTGATCTTATCATGAACGGATGATTCACCAATTGAATTTGTTGTACCTGGTCACGGTGATGGGTACATAGATCTTGCCTATACTATGTTAAGTATGCACGTTTAAATACAGTCTCTATCTGAGAAACCCGATCCTAGGATTTAAATAAGTCCTGTCAACTATTTATTGCATTCGATATTCAATCAAGAAGATGTGGCTCTCAATCCGAAGCTCGTATCACCTCCGAATAATGCGTAAAAGAGTTGCGAATGTAACATTAATGATGTTCTTTTCTCCAAATGCTCCACACACTTTGATAATGGATGCCTCAGATGTCGCCATCGGAGCTTCACTCGAGCAGCTCGTGGGTGATATATGGTAATCTGTCGGATTCGGCTCTCGTAAGATGGAACCAGCTGACAAAAATAAAAGTACGTATGATAGAGAGCTCGTCGTGGTTTTCGCAGCAGTAAAGTTCTTTCTTCACATACTCGATGGTCGAAATTTTGCGATACAAACCGATCAGAAACCTTTCGTGTACGCTTTTCAACGGAATATGAAAATCACCACAGTGACAACTTTCACAACTCGGTTTCATTTCACAACATTCAACGGAGATTATCTTTGTAAATGGAGACGATAATGTTGTGGCCGATGCACTTTTTTGAAACAAGGAAGTCAATCAGATCGAGATGCCGAAGGTATTGTCGGCGAGCGATTAGAGACAATCGACACGACGATGAAGAATTACCGGATCCACTGAAAAACAAGGCGTCGTCGATTCTTCAGCACTTATCCGTCAAGCCAGACTTTATTAAGTCTTTATTTATCAAGTTTATTTATCAAGTTTATTAAGACTTTATTTATCAAGTTTATTAAGACTTTATTTATCAAGTTAAACTTTATTACAACATATCGTCAGGGGTTATTCGACCGTGTATCCCGTTAGCTCTACGTCAAAAAGTGTAGAACTCGATTCACTCCCTCTCGCACCCTAGTGAGAGAATCACGTGCCGGCTTCTAAAAAAAAAAAAACTCTGTATGGCCAGAAATAAAGAGAGATACCCTTGAATAAATACGTCACTGTCAACCCTGTCAGTGGTCCAAAGTCCACAGACACAACCGAACTTAGCCTAACTACATCGTTGTACCAGACGGAAGATTCCACTTGTGATCGAGCTCCCTGTGGTTGATAGGTACTGCTTGACGATTATGGGTCGATTTTTGAGGTAGCTGGAAGCGATTCCCTTAACGAACATGACAGCATACATGGTAGCTACGAAATTCTACAATAATTGGATATGTCGATTTGGCACTCCATTAAAGATAACAACAGACCAGGCTCAGCAGTTCAAATCATCGGTTCCAATCTGATAGATTCCAAGAGAATACGAACGACACTATACTATTCGTCCTCACACGGCCTCATCATACAATTGCATCCGACATTCAAGGCCGCTTATACGTGTAATATATCGGCCCCATGCGGCAGTGTTGCTGGGACTGAGAACAGTTTACAAGGAAGATTTAAAAGCATCATGTGCTGACATGTTATACCGGATCACTATTTGAATTCCTGGTAAGTTTTTCATTTTATAGTACGCGCCAGCCGACATAAGAATTGTCCTACAAAAATTCAGAGTTTATAAGGGATGTTCAACCCACGCCAACAGCGCACCTCAATCAGGCTCGTGCTTTTATACTCAAGGATCTCGACAAATTTTCTCACGTTTATCTACGAAACGACGCTGTAAAACCACCACTCGAGCCACCGTGCTCTGGACCATATGAGGTAATACAGAGGTTGGATGATCGATGATTTGTCATCAACGTTCACGAATCATATAAAACGATATCAATTGAAACGCTAAAACCGGCGTATATAGTCAAAGATGACTCCCAGAGATTAACCCATTAAGTCCCTAACGGCCACTTTTTCGTCCTATTTTTCAGCGGCTATTCCTTCCATGAAATCCATCCAGAAAAAATTCATAAATAATGATTTCACATGCAAAGTTTTCTCAGCTTTCAGAATCCGTGCTTAGAGTTAAAATTCAATCTAACGAAGTTATGTTTGTTTATTTAAAAAAAAAACGCGTTTTTTCGCTTCCACATTTTTTTCAACCGACATTTTTTTTATCGAAATTAGATAAGCACCTCTCTGGGGGATGAAGATTTCGCGTCCATGGACCCTAATCGTCAAAATCTATAAGTAAAAATCATGGAATTCAAGATGGCAAAGTACAATATGGCGGCTTGAAGCCGAAATTTTATATGTATTTTCCACTCATCCGGGCGAAACCATCATGTCCAATGGAATTCGGGTGATAAGCGGTATACAAGGGTTTGTGGGATCGCTGATTACGAATCCGTTATCAGATTTTCCGAATTCAAGATGGAGGATCCAAAATGGCGGAAGAAAAATCCAAATTCTACATTTATTAATGACAATTGGTCGGCAAGGGTTTTCGAGGGTGCTGGTAACGGATTCGTTCTGCGATTTTCTGAATTCAAGATGGCGAATCCAAGATGGTGGACGAACAATTCCGAACTCCGTATCGTTTCGTGAAAATTTGCAGGTAGGGGTTTTCGAGGGCACTGATTAAAAAAAACAAAAAATTATTAAAGGCAAAAAAACAAGAAATTATGAAAAGCAAAAAAAAACAAAAAAACATAAAAGGCAAAAAAAAACAAGAAATTATAAAAAGCAAAAAAAAAATTAAATAACAATAAAACGAAAATTCAAAAAAGTAAAAAAAAACAAAAGACTCGTGCTTTTGCGTTCACCTGCTCGTGGTGAGAGCCGGGCAACGACAAAGTTTTTCGACGGCGAAGAAATGCATATTGTTTCTATCTTTTTGACTTCCAAACTGCAAACCTCCGTGTTGCGTCACTACATACAAATTGTTACTAAAAAAAGATCTTCGTGCGAACATTCAGTATAATTTTTGCTTTCTTCTGAAATTCGACCAGCCTGATGATGTTGAGTTTGTAATCAGCGCTCTCGAAAACCCCTACCTGCCAATTTTCACGAAAAGATACGGAGTTCGGAATTGTTCGTCCGCCATCTTGGATCCGCCATCTTGGATTCGGCAAATCTCATAACGAATCGGTTATCAGTGCCCTCGAAAACCCCTGCCTACCAATTTTCATTAAAAAATATAGAATTTGGATTTTTCATCCGCCATCTTGGATCCGCCATTTCAAATTCGGAAAATCTGATAACGGATTCGTAATCAGCGACCCCAAAAACCCTTGTATACTAACTTTTATTAAAAAATATGGAGCTTTGAATTTTTCGTCCACTATCTTGGATCCGCCATCTTGAATTCGGAAAATCTGATAACGGATTCGTAATCAGCGACCCCAAAAACCTTTGTGGACCGTTTATCACGCGAATCCCATTGGACATGATGGTTTCGCCCGGATAAGTGGAAAATACATACAAAATTTCGGCTTCAAGCCGCCATATTGGACTATGCCATCATGAATTTAATGATTTTTACTTATGGATTTTGAAGATTAGGGTCCATGGACGCAAAATCTTCACCCCCCAGAGAGGTGCTCATCGAATTTTGATGAAAAAATGTCGGTTGAAAAAATGATGAAGCGAAAAAACGCGTTATTTTTTTAAATAAACAAACATAACTCCGTCCAGAATCACAACATGGGTCCAAATCAGATTCGTCGATGAAAAAACTTACCAAAAAATAAAAGTCTCGTCCCACCTTGACCCCGTGAAGGTGACTGCGGTAAGGGCGGGGGAAGGGTGGATTGGATGGGGCAGTCTCGCCTAAGTCTGCAAAAACCGCTGTGGAGTGGCGTGACGAGCGACATCAAGAAATAGCCGGAATATCGCGTCAACGAAGGACGCAAGAACTAATACCACTTCCGTAGAGCTAACCTCCATACGTGTAGCGTGTAAAAAATCGATTCTTCATTGACTTCGTCAGTTCTTCGCCTAACATTATTTCGATGTTATTATTATAAATTCGAGTCAAAGGGCAATGAATATTAATGTTTTCTGAGTATATAATCACCGCATGTTATCCTTCACATTCCATACATCGAAAGGTTCATATAGATATTTTACATTTCTATCCAGCAAAGTGGCCAACTCCATTAGACACGGAACCCACAGTGTGGCCACAAAAAGAGCCACCCATCTGCCAAGAAGACTAGAAACTTTCGCATGTGCTGGTACAATTGACATGCCAAGCTAAATTATTAGATGCAACAGGATGTTGAAAACATCAAAGTTGAGACCTGTCGAATATCGTTATTGAAATTTACGTGCGTTGTGACGTATTTCATTAAAATAAATGATAAGCAACAATATATTAACTTACGTAAATAGAAGCAGTGTTCTGGTAAAAACTGTTTTTCATTTGTGTTCCGTCTACCGATACTACTTTCCGGAAAGTGAATTCCGTGTCTTGCATTTGTTAACGTTAAAAGGGTTGCAAAAACGTTTTTCTGATATTTACGTAATTTTTTTAAAATTCAGTTATTATAAATCACTTGAACCTGCGACCAATATGAATTAATTCATTATTTATGTCTGGAAAATTGTGAATAAATAAAATTTAAATAGTTTTAAGAACGTTTATTTCTCAAAAATGCGTAAAATGTTCAAAATTCAGCGTGCAAATATAAACTCATGATGCAGCTAGGTAATCGCAATTTTTGATTACGTCAATTTTCCGAAGTTCTTCCCCAAACGTCGATTTTCCCCGACAGCTGTATGCAAAGTTTTATTTCCTTCATGAAACAATTCTACACCAGTTAAGTGCAGAAAATGTTGATACAATAACAAATTATAACTGTACTGATGTCCAGAAAAATCGTTTTGGAGATTTAAAACCAGGGCGAAAACATACTTTACCACGCTTAATCAGTGTAAAATTACTTTCCGGCGAAAGTGCGACCTCATAGCTCCCATTCATCTGTCACACTATTCTGAATTACACGCAGCATGGAAATGATCGCAATTTTGTTTACAAGAGAATCACAAGAACTGTGGGGTCCAACGACGGACAAACAATTTCATTTTTTAATAACCAACGACATAGTGTAACGTGCAGGGCGTTATTGTACGACTAACAAAGTAAATCCCTTGCGCGAAACACAAGGGCTTATATTTAATTTTGTTTAGGATAAGTTTTCTGACAACTTCCCATACGGGCCCGTTCGTTTAGATAGTTGGAAGAGGAAATTATGGTCAGGATAAATTAATTGTAAATAACTTCTTTCCCATCAAGAGTCCAATATTTATTGAATTAATAGATTTTAGAAAAGTCCCAAATATTATGTTCTAAGAATATAAGTTAATAATTCATAACTTAGAGCGTGTTCGGAAATTGGCTGACAGTACTGTCAGTACTAGAAAATCTATAGTGCAAGTCACGTATACTGTACATTTTCTAGTACTGACAGTACTGTCAGCCAATTTCCGAACACGGCCTTTAAAGAGCTTAAATGAATAGCTGAATCGCAAAACAACAAACTCTCACAATCATACGTACACACACACACGCTACTCACTCAGTTATCGGCACAGCTGACAATATGGGCTATCGAATTTTCGCTACCTCACTCGCTTGATCTCCCGTGGTATATCGATGCTCGCTCACTCCGTTCTGTGCAGGCCCGGTCGTTGCGCAGCAACCACAGTAGTTCTTTGCACTCACGTTACACACCTTACACTGTGTCCTTGATTGCTTGACAGCTCTTGGACTCACTCGTACAGTAAACACTCAAAACTACATGACAGAATGTTCGTGGCGGAGGTTGATTGTAATTTCTTACGCAAATCGCAAATCGACTTATAAACACGACGCGCGCAACTCGGGGGCCTCTTTGCGAACCCGGTCGAGATACAACGGCAACCTTATGTAGGGATCGGGGAACTACCGTCCGAGAATTATTGCCGCTATGTGAAGCGCTTATGCGGAGTTACTCCAAAATCAAGCTTTACGCTATCGTGTGCATCCGGAGACTGATTTGTCCCAGCTCGCTCAACTGGCGTTCTGTCGATTACCAGGTTAAAGAACGGGGGCAAATTTCGTCAATTCAACAACCCGCTCGCGCGAGCATTGCCTCGCACTTACAGGACGTTGCACCGGAATTCCATGCTATGTGGATATATTGTAATTATAAGATATAAGCACTGTTGATACAGCTTTAGTTAATACCCAACGGTCATCACCTCGTGTTGCCAAGTCGCCAAAATGGTTACTTGGAAACACGGCACGTTATAATAGTTCGTAGGAAGTTTATCCATTCGTTGTTGAAATCGAATTTTTTTTACCAAGATTTAGCTGACTCAACTTCCTCGAACGTATGAATTTTGACCTAAAAAAACACCCTGCAAAAAGGATTGCTAACAACGAGGTCTAAGAGGTGCCTGTTTTTTAAAACACATAAATATTTAATAGGCACGCTTTAAAGTTAATTTTCGGAGAGCTACTTCTACGATGGCTATTGAGAAATCGAAATTTTCACTTCTAGATCATGAAAGTCAAGAAAGAAAGCTAAAAATCAAACACGCTAATATTTATGAGGTAATCTTGGCCAAACTGGCCAACGCTTAACTCTGACATCTTCCGATTCCATCGGTAATGTTTTACATTTTTATACTATCTCTCAAAAGAACTTCGAATTTTTTGTAAATTTTTTGGTAGGCCCTGACTATTGTATTATTTTTCTAAATCAAAATTAATGGCCCAAATTAAATCATAGACAATTTAAAAAAATCAGGTATCTCATTATGAGAACTTGATGTCTTTTTAGACAGTGGGATAAGATTTTTCGCTTTATATTATGATATTCTCGCATTTTGGAAAATGTGTATTATTACTATGGCTGCAGCAATTTAGAGTAATCGAGAGAAAACTTTTTTTTAAGAATAAAATAATTTTGTGCCCCAGATCTCATCATTCAATTTAGCCATGAATTATGCAAAGGGTAATGAAGCACGATTTAGCAACTATGCAAACGTAGCTGTTTAAAGGTGACTTTTGCGACACACATGGCGTTGAGTGGACACCATACGATTCCACCTAGTCGGAAACTAAAGAAAAGGCCATTGAAGTATCAGTTCAGTCATAATATAAAAAGGCAGTCTTCGGTTGGAGGTGGGGCTGTCAACAAAAGTGACCTGTCCTTAGCGGAAGCTATATACAATTGCAATCAGTCGGTATCAAGGCAAAGTAATCAAGAATTACATTGCAACAAATACTTCATCATCACAAATCATCATCATCATCACAAATAAACTAGACCGAATTTTTGTAATACTCGAGTTGGAGATTTACTCAACCTTAACAATTATCCACAAACCCGTCTTGGATTATTACATCCTTACGTGACGAAATTCACGGGCACAACATTCGTGGCAGCGGTGGAATTGTCACAATTCGATAAAATCGAATTCACATAGTGACGAAGCAAGTGCTACAAAATTTTTCGAGTGGTAGTGACTTAGTCATGACAAACGTTAATAGAACTGAAAAAAGTGAAAACTTGACCGAGTCGGAAGTAAGACCAAAAAGAAAAGCGAATCAAACGAAATCAAGAGGATCCCGAGGATTATCAAGCAGTGCCAAACGCATAGACGGAGACTCAACACGGAGCTGACCAGGAGCATCATGAAGTAAGGCATCATACTGTAAGTGACAGAATTCCATGTTTGAAGACGAGCGAGTCACATGCTTACGCTTTTGAGGTAGGCGCGTGCTTTCAAGATCATAGCGTTCAATTTGGAATAACTTTCTTCGCTACGAGCTATCAGAAAAACTTATTCAGATGCAAATTAAAACGCCGAAGGGTAAGTAGCTTAGATGATTCCGATCGTTCACCAGGCACACAGAAAAATTGACCTGAAGAACGTGTAAGAGTAATACGAGATTTTGACGACGCTGTTGATACCGAACGCCGCAGAGAAATAAATTTAGCTGACTTTACTTCATTAAACGGGACATTGCTAAATATGGACAACACAATGACAGAACACGTAAAATACACGTAATCGCACATGACCCTGAAAGCGGCAAGAACGTTAATATCTCGTTTCAACGGGACAAAGCCCGAGGAAGAAGATGAGATAATATATGTTACGAATATGCTGACGCAAGTACTACTCCTACAGACAGCGAGGATCTTTTAATCGCCGTATTAAAAACAAAGGTAGTAGGTACAGCCGCAAAAGAAATAAAATAAAAGCCAATTGATAATTTCGCGACATTCAAGGCAGCGATGATAGGCTTGTATGGAATAAGAAGAAAAGTAGCAGCTCTTCGAGTAGAATTCAATAGGAGTAAACAAAAAATCAGAGTCAGGATTGCCCTTCGGTCAAAAACTAGAAAAATCAATGATGATTGAATTGATAGACGCAAGCACAGGCGCAGAAGCTAGTGACGCCAAAAAAACAAGCCATTGAGGGCTACGTAGGCCAAACAGGACTCTTTAACTTCGAGCGAGGGCTCAGGCGAGAATTTCAGGTGATTGTACAAGCTCGAGGCTTTTCAGATCTCGCAAGAGCAATTTAGGAAAAAATATTTAGCAATTTTCGAAAAAGATAGAATCTTGAATCAATAATTCCTTTGAATTAAAATGAATTACCCCTCGATATTCGGTTTAAATATGAGTGGAAATTTCTAGACGTGATGCAGTGAGAATAAGATGGATAGATGGATGGATGGATGGATGGATGGATGGATGGATGGATGGATGGATAGATGGATGGATGGATGGATGGATGGATGAATGAAATTTCGGACTCGTTGAACAATGCTAAAAGAGCATTATTAATCAAACGTGTTTATTATCACCGAGGACATGCAATCTCAGCAAAAGATACACTTTGCCTTTCTCTGTTTCGCTCTCTCTGAGATAGTCGATTGTAGGTACGCGATCGAAAATTCGAGGAACCCTGACATATTCGAATATACGAGTTCTCGGCCGAGAATACTAGATTCTCGATCAAATCTCGTCGAAATGAATCGCCGGACTAATCGAACGATGCTAAAAGAGGATTGTCGATCGAGCATGTTCATCATCACCGAAAACGTGCAATTTCGGTGTCAAAGCACTTTCGCTTATCGCGAGTCTACTGTTACGTCCTGACCCTCGATTTTTCTCATCTCGGCCAAGAAAAGCGCGGCTTTCCCTTTAACACATTATTCGAGATAAAATCGGCATTGGCCAGGTTATTGCCCTGTTTTGAGCCTAACCTTGCGGAAAATTGCTCAGGATGGGCGGAGAGTGCATAATTTGGTAACAATGGCAAATTGAAATAAGATCTCACGAACTCTTTAAATTTCGCGAGATACATTGAAAAAGATTAATAAATTGTAATTTGGCAAAATCGGACAAATAAACTCGTAATATAAAGGGACAAAAATAGTATGATCACATTAAATAAATTCTGATAAAAACGGGACTAAACTTTCACTGACGCGGGAGAAAATAAACTACAGGGCCATCGTCAAGATAAGCCTCCTGGGGTTTATCCGCGCAAACTACAAGGACAAACGAAATTATCGCGAGTGTTAAAATGACCGCTACTACAACGATAGCTATTTTTAGCTGAAAAAGGTCCATGGTCATTAGACAGGACACCTCACGCAAAGAAACAACACAGAGTCTACTCAACCACGACTGGATTGAATTTAATCACTCAAAGAAATTCGAACTTACTTGAAAATGAATTTAACCCCGGATAAAACACAAATTATATCGGAAATAGAGATCAAATTATGAACACACAAAACACTATTGATTTATCATTTCCGGAACAAAACGTGAATGACTCAAATGAATTTAACTCGCACATTTGTCACTGAATTTACGAACATGAGCACTTCCTAGAAGAAAATAAATTTACACGAAAAATAATCCTACAAGCGATTGAAATACGAACAGATTTTTCGGAATGATTTACTCGGAACATTGACATAATCTGATTGCACAAACAAAAATAAAAATAATTTTAAAGGACGCGAAATAAATTGGACGAAGAATCGAATTTAAACATGAGGAAAATAAAACTGGCAAAATAATTTTGATCAGACACTTTTCGCAAAACTGAAGTTAAATTGACATAACCTTTTCGCAAAACTGAATTTAACACAAAAACCTGAACTTCCATAAAACTGCATTTAACACAAAAATCTGAACTTCCATACAACTGAATTTAACACCAAAAATCTGAATCTAATACAAAAAAAAAAAAAGGAAAACGCGAAAAGGGAGAACAACGACGAAAATATTTCATAGACCTTCTACGGTGAGTAACCCGGTAGTTTCGGTTACGGGTATCGAGCCGTCATGGGGTGTCGACCGGGGTCGGAGACACCGCGCAACACGAACAAAGATATACTGACACATGCGAGAAAACATTTTGAGATACTTACTACTTCGATGATTATGGGAACAAAGCGAGGTGTAAGGCCGGCAAAAATTGAACGATGACGACGATGGAAACGATTGACCACGAGGTTGAACGTAAGGGTAAATTTGTGGCAGGGCGAAACAGTGTCCAACAAAAACAAAATGTTCACACAAAAAAAATATTGCTCTTTAAAACACAATGTCCACACGAAAGGAAAATGAAATGTCTGTTCACAACAAAATAGGAATAAAAATAGTGTCCGCAAAAATAACATGGTTCACAAAAATAAAATTGTTCGCAAAAATAAAATTGTTCAGAAAATAAAATTGTTCGGTATTGAAATCGATCGAATAAAATAATACAAAATAAACTTGAGATACTGTGTCAAAAATGAGGAAAACTATATGAAGAAAAATAAATTGACACGACGGTCAGCGATTTTGCTTGAGAATTTCTCCGGACTTTCTGACATACCGCGACTTAAAACTAAGATCTACTCTGGCCTCCGACTGCCAGCGATTCGTCTACTTAAAATTCCGCCGATTTTCTGACAGCGATTCGTTACTTAAAATTTTCTAGGATGGCTTAGTTTCGGCGGTGGGGAGGTACGCCCTTAGACGCCTTAGACGCTCCAGGCTCCTCCGCCGCCTCCACCTCGCGTCCCCAATGATCCCATAGAATCTGTATAATCGAAAATTTATACTTATGATTAACACGAATTCATCCTTATGATATAATGTTCACTCCTGCACTCCTTTATAATAATTATTCCATTATTACCTAATAATCAGAAAACGAATTTTTCGCACATACGCCGTCTTTTCATGAAGACGCTCACTCTGTCTCTCTCATACTCGCATATTTCGTATTTACTTTCTCACTCACTCTATCCCTCGTTTGGGAGGTTCCACACAGCGGAGGAGTAAACCCCTCTCCTTCATTCTGGTCACTCTCTCCTTCTCATCCCTCCATGCTTGCATTTGACTTCTCCTATGGGCGACGCGTTGACCCGCCATAGGCTATCGATATCACACACACAAACACATACATACACATACATTTCCATTCGTCTTCTCTCATTCGTACTCTCGTTCGGTGACAACTTCTCCTCTGTTTCTCTGTATCTTTCTCGCTCTGGATTTCGTTCGATCTTTTCTCTCATTCCATTCATTTCTATTTATTTTTTGATTATTTACCATGCGGAGTTTCGGATGCAATGGTGTATGTCATGCTATTTCTTTTGGGATTGGCATTAATTATTTCCAATAATTATACGAAAGAAAATTATTTTAGCGTATCCAAACTACTCAAAATTCTCATAATTATTAACCAGTTATTCAGATTCTACATTTGTTACTACAATTGAAAATTCTATCTATATACTCCGGATCTTGTGCAATTTTACGATTCCGGCTTTATCATTTCTCTTACTTGTCATTACAGGAAAGATCTATCTTCATGCTCACGCAACTATCACACATACATATATTCATCAAACTCGTAATTATTATAGGAAATGGATTCATTCACAATTTTCATTTCCACATAAACCTTTACCCATGCATTACGAAATCTCCTGAAATCTTTGAATTTGGTCGTTGTTAGTTAAAAGAAAAACGTTAATTAAATAATGCGCTTGCTACGCTTTTGGGGTCTTTGTTGGATTCGATGCCGAATTTTGGTGTCACCCCTCCTTCGTAGGCGAGAGCTCGGAATCGGATATCAATGAGACAAACGCCATCTGAATCCCAGAACTTGGGACAAAGCGCTGCTTGCTCTCTTTCTTTAGCTATAGACTCAGCGTCCTCTTCGTGCAGCATAAACATTGAGTTCTCATTAAATTGAAGTCCAATAACAGTCGGAGCATAAACAGATATTCTCAAAAGTTTGTTTAATTTTGGTCGTCGATGATTGGGTGCTTCGTCGAAATCTTTCTTCCATCGAGTCTCCTCGACTCGACCACTGCGTTAATTTATCGATCACGTGCAGAGCTCATGTAGACCGCCCGTGAGAATTATCCGATGACTTTTTCCAGAAGCCGTTCCCAAAAAGTCGTAACAAGGCTAAAACCTCCCATAATTTCGGAGCAAGAAAAAAAAGAAAAACAACAAAGATTGAAAGAAGAATTCTCTTCTCTTCGACCAATTTCGATTCATGGAAATCCCGACCTAGTTTAAAATAAAATTGGACATTTAAATGCAATAATCTATAATCTAACGCCACCTTTACCATCACCGATGACCTGACCCAGGTACCCATGCTCATTCTTGATTTTACATTTTTACATCCGTTCACTCACGTACTTTCGGGAATTCAGTTCATAAAGTCTTCATTCGGGGATAAGGAAAAAGAGGATCACCGGTCACTTAGCTTTAGATGAGCCATACACGCTCTGTCTCTCCTGCTTTCCTTCTCACACACACCCACAGAGACCGCCTGTGGTTCTCACGAAGGCAGAGACTTTGCGCTCGGCCTGTATTAGTGTCCCATGCACATTGCTTTTCGTTGTGCACAAAGGCCCACCACTTCTGAGTAATCTGATGCCATGGCCAAAGATTTCTTCAGCATCGACGGATGTTTTTTTTCACGCCCGACGATGGACGTTTTGTTATAAAGAGCTGTGATATCGACGCCGCCATGGCGTCACCTCTCGATAATTTATGCTCACTTGGGACCATATTCGTGTCGACGGCTTGATTTGAAGACAGCCCGAACTATCCGAGTTCTCCAGAGAAAAAAAAACGTTTCTCTCGTATGACCGGGTCCCTTTCCTCGTATTGAATTTTATTGAGAATTACAAGATATAAGTAATCTCAAATCGATGCAAAAGTCCCGAAAGTCGCGGGACGTAACACTACTGTACGTCCGCGATCAGCAAGTCCACGAGCGCAAATGCATTCGAACCGATGAGTTTCGATCGCGAATATATGCTTCTCGATCGAGTCTTATCGAAATGAACCGTCGAGCTCGTCGAATGACGGTGAGAGAGGTATCGTCGATCGAGCGTATTGATCATCACCGAAGACATGCAATCTCAGCCAAAATTACTTTTTCCCTCTCTCTCTCTCACGCTCTCTCTGAGGGACGCGATCGAAAATTCGACGAGCCCTGACATATTCGAATAGACGAGTTCTCGGCCGGGAATACCGATCAATTACCGATCAAATCTCGTCGAAATGAATCGTCGGACTTGTCGAACGAAGCTAAAAGAGCATCGTCGATCGAGCGTGTTCATCACCACCAAAAACATACCATTTCGGTCGCAAAGTACCCTTGCTTATGGCAAGTCTACTGTACGTACGCAATCAGCAACTCGACGAGCGCGAGTACATTGGAATCGATGTGTTCTCGGTCACCAATCTATGATTTACGACCGAGCCTTATCGAAACGAATCGTCGAGCTCGTTTAATGATGCTACAAGAGCTTAATGGATCAAGCGTGTTTATCGTCACTAAAAACATGCTATCTCGGCAAAAATGTCTCTCTCTCTCTGTTTTGCTCTCTCTTGGAGAGTCGATTGTAGATACGTGATTGAAAATTCGACGAGCCCTGAAATATGCGAATAGACGAGTCATCGGCCGAGAATACTAGATTCTTGATTGGATCTTGTCAAAATGAATTGCCGGACTCGTCGAACGATGCAAAAAGAGTATCGTCGATCGAGCATGTTTATCATCACCGAAAACGTGCAATTTCAGTGTCAAAGCACTCTCACTTATGGCGAGTCTACTGTACGTACGTGATTAGCAACTCGGCGAGCGCGAATACATTCGAACCGATGAGTTCTCGGTCGTGAAACCACGATTCCCGATCGAGTCTTATCGAAACGAACCGTTGAGCTCGTCGAATGATGCTACAAGAGCGTCATTGATCGAGTGTGTGTATTATCACCGAGAACGTACAATTTCGGGGTCATTAACATTGTCAAGAAGGATGCTAAGAGAGCATTCTGTCAACTTTTTGCTTACTCAGCGCAGTTCAGCTTAGTAGCACAGTTGCCGCTGCCTACCGCTAATACAATTTTTATTTTCAAATATTTTTTTGTTTACACAATTTTATTTAACTTAAAAACCCTATTTTTTTCAAGTAGGTGAATTCACCGATCTCAAACGATAATTTACCAAGACGGGGGTGTGATTCCTCTTTTTAATATTTTCTTTAAAGATATCTAAATAACAAATATCAACAATTTCAACGCAAGTTGTGAATTTTTTTTTGCCTTCTTCGCAAAATTGATCATAAATTAATCAAAATACGACATGGTTATTCAAAAGACTTATTGTTTCCAGCTCAAAAAAAAGTCTAACGAACCCATTGCTGAGTGTTTCGCTTTGATACCGTAAATACCCGACGTGCTACATTATAAGTAATTGCTTTAAAAAACAGTTATGACGTATTATTATTTATTTATGAGAGATTTTGAGAGAAAGGCAAAAACGAAAAAAAAATTACAACTTGCGTTGAAACTATTCACATTTATTATTTACATTTCTCTCAAAAAAATGTAAAAAACACGATTGAATTTTCTTACAATGAAATCAAATTGTTATATTTCACTCAATTGATTTTTTCGAGAGGTAAATTTGGCGAGAGTTAAACCCACGAGCACACGCGCCGACCGAACCAAAAAACACGCCGATTCATCACGGGACGGTTCAAGTGCAACTCGAGTTCCTTCGCTTTTTTTCACAGAAAATATATTATTTTTCTTCTTTGAAACAAATCTTCGATCGTTCGTGAAGGCTACGCGTATTCGATAATATAAACACAATATAAATGAATATATGGAATAATATTGTGAAATTGCGCGATGGTAAGTCATACGCGAAATCTACGTATTATACACGTCGCACAGGCGAAATACACGTATAACACGTGGATTTCGTGGATCACTCGGCAACACGAAATTTTACAACATTCTTACATTGATTAATTTACGTCATGTCTATATGTATTATCCAAAACGTGTAGCCTTCACGTGCAATCGAAAATTTGCTCAAAAGAAAAAGAATAATGCCCGGTTTCACCAAAATCCATTTATTCCGTGGGTAGCTAGCCAGCGCTTAAAATTTATTCGTCGATTAAATTGAATTCCGTTTCACCAACATGAAATGGTGAACGGTTAGCTATCGGGCTGTTAGTTTGCCTTCTTGCAATTCTGTAGAGTCTTTGACGTGACTGTGCGTCGTTGCGCATGCGCACTCATGTACATTTTCTTCAGTGGCGGCAAATTTTGAAGCGTGGTAATTGCGATTGACTGTTCAATGCATAGGCATCCATTCAGATCTTGAAAACATTGATTTTGAACAATAATAATACCGAAAAGTTATCAACACATTATAAAAAAAAAAAAAATTTTACTCAAATCACCAGATTTTTTCTTTTTCGATCAAATGAATTCGTTGATTTTTTCAATATCTGTGAAGTTTTTTACAATTTTCCCTTTATTTTTTAAATTTTCTGTTTTCGCAATTTTGTTAAGGCTGTATGGATGAAACTATTCATTCAATAATCCGGAAATTTGTTCAGTGTGGTATGTAACATTTCTACGAAACCGTATCAAAAGATGAAGACTTTTCATCCACTTTTCAAGATTAAAAAAAAAAACAATTTTAAATAAGAGAATATTCTGAAATAAATTCACACTACTGAAAAAAACTCAAAAAATTAATTTTTTATGACAAAATATATATATTAGGGAGGTTCCAAAAGGGCCTTTTTTAGATTTCGCTTTTCTCCGAGATTCTTGTACTTTTTTTTACGAAAAATAGCTCACGCGAAAGGGCTGGGCTGAAAAAAAATTTTACTGCTGCCTCAACGACGCTGAAATTTTTAAAAAAGAATGTTTTCGGGAATATCAAAATTGAGATATCCTTAAATCGTTCGGTGGCTATTTTTTGTGTAACGAAACAAAAGTTTTTGTCAAACCTGAGATGCGTGCAATTTTTTTTTCTACCGAAAAATCTATTTCAAAATAGATTTCACGACTTTCAATATAGATTTTTCGGTACTAAAAAAAATTACATGTATCTCAGGTTTGACAAAAAGAAAAGTTTTTGTCAAATCTGAGATGCGTGCGATTTTTTTTAGTACCGAAAAATCTATATCATGAAATTAGTTTTTACGAATTTCAACATAGATTTTTCAGTACTAAAAAATATGAAACGCATCAAAGGTTTGACAAAAACTTTTGTTTCATTACACAAAACATAGCCACCGAAGCCTTACGGATATCTCAATTTTGAAATTCCCGAAAATAGCCTTTTCAAAATTTCAACGTCGTTGATGAGACAGTGTAAAAAAAATGTTTCAGTCCAGTCCTTTCGCGTGAGCTATTTTTTAGTGAAAAAATACAAGAATCTCGGAGAAGAGCGAAATCTAAAAAAAAAGTCCTCTTTTGAACCGCTCTAACATGTACATATTATTGAAAACATTGTACTGAAAATTTTATACAATATACCGCGTAGTGTAGTACATAATGATATTAATATATATCACACTACGCAAGTTGTGTCGGTTGCATACATTCGAGTGATTCGTGAGAGCGGCCCATAGTTCTTCTCCGATTTATAGGTTAGAAACCCGCAGATAAAGTTTGACTGGAGCAAAACGGTGGGTTAGTTTATTCCGACGTTTAACAGACTGTCAAATTTAACCGTAGTTGGTGAAACCGAAAAATCGCCGTTTAAAATTTATCCGCTGGTTAGATAACTAACCGTGGTTGGTGAAACCGGGCATAAATGTATTAAAACGTTTTCGCTTTTGGTGACCTCCGCGAGTTGAAAGAAAAACGAAAATTATAGGATTTATTTGAAATTTCGTGTGCTTGACCGGGGTGTAGGTTTTATGTGTTGGGGAAAGGAGAGACTTGCCTCAGTGTCAAAGTCGTGTTTCCACGACTTGGCTAAAGTTTCATCATAGGCAGGATTTTATATGGGAATAGGTGGTATGAGTTGGAGGTATGAGTTGGTGGTATGAGTTGGAGGAAGTGGGAGTTTTGCCGTAGCTTTTCAGCGAGCAGAAGGCTCGAAGAGTAGAATTAGATTTTTTTAGAAATGAGTTTAAATTCACGTAGTTGGTCGGCTTTTTACCTTTAAGATTCCAACTACTTGATAAGCAAGAGGGGATAACAAAGGTTTGCCATATTTTTTAAGCGAGCAGAAGGCTCGAAGAGTGGAATTAGACTTTTACTAGAAATGAGTTTAAATTCACGTAGTTGGTCGGCTTTTTACCTTTAGGATTCCAACTACGAGATAAGCAAGAGGTGGCAATGGAGGTGTGTTCTTGTAATAAGATTTTTATTCGATAAATTTTAAGGGGCTTGATAGATTAGTCGTCGTAGCTCAATTATTTATTCATGAAAAAGATTCATGCATAAATCGGGTATGCTAGGAGTATAATTTTCAAAATATTAAAATTTTTTATGGTTTCCCCACGGCCGAAGACTAATCGGCTAGTACTGTAGCGATTCTGTACATTTGAGAAACTTCAAGGCAAGTTTTTTAGTTTTATAATATTTTCCCTATGGCCAACGACCAATCGACTAGTACTGGAGTCATTCAGTATAGTCGAGAGACTCAAGGCAAGCTTAAATCAACACCTGAAATAAAACGATGTGGTGGACAGCTGTATGTTACATTTGCGTGTTGCACCATGATTTTCTTTAGGGGTGGATACCAAAGCTATCGGGTTAGGTTAGTTTGGTAAATCTTCACAGCTTATCTCCCCAGACCGATTCTGGCAAGACACACCATGTTAAGGTAGATCTAGGGAGGATCGAATTGTTCGGGATGAGGCAATTCGATTGGTATGAGGAATACTGCGTCTAGAGCGAGCTGAGATCGTGCTTTTATACTCCACAAACCAGCGGGTGCGATAGTGGGGCCTTGCGGTGGCGTGTATCGCGTCTGCGCCTGCGTTGAGTTGGCCGTCACTGCTTAGGTGCGTGAGGGTATGATGGTGGGAGTCTTTGGTTGTGTATAGGGACTAGACATGGTTCCGTTACAGTATATATAGGAGTAAAAACATCAATTATCGGCCAAGTTCACTATCAGGGATCTTTTTGTAAGTTACACAGCTTAGTGTCTGTGTTGAAAAATACGTGCCATAATTTTTTCAGATTTTTTCCTGCATTTTTTTAGCTACCGTTGAGTATCGAATTCTTTCATTTGAAACTTTTTTGTTTTTTTTTTTAAATTTGATTTTGGCAGCTTGAATTTGAAAAGGAAAACCAATTCTGTATTTTATTTGTAAAAAAATCTGAACTTTCTGAAAAAAAAAAATAGCCTAATTAATATCAGATTAGAAGACTCTCAAAATCAAGATTATAATTATAAAAGTCTTTTTCGCCATTTCCCTAAGTTCAAAAAAAAAATCACTATTTTTTCAGAATGCTAAGAAAACTTTACGCGATATATGTTATTTTTAAGATGGAGTCTCTAAAAACACTTTCGGGATAAATAAAAATGTTAAAAAAAAACCAGCCTCATTTATTCTAACAATTTTAATACTTTTTTTTTTTGAGTGGCTGTTGAAACGAACAATAGACAATTGTTATGTGCTGGTGTAAATACTGTGTTATTATATTTACTATTTTACCATTACGACAATATACAATCATTTCAATTGAAATAAATGTGCTTAGAGAAAACGTTTCTGAGTTCTACACAAGTTTGAGAATTTCTGTTCCCATCAATTATTTAGTACAGGCAAAAACGAATGCAATGATTGAGTACCTTTGACAGTCTTTGAACGCAAAGATCTTTGTTTAATTTTAGTCTTTGAATTCAGATACTCAATATTTTCCAAAAACTCAAAAGTTACATTTGGTAACTCGTTCGAATGGGCTTCTACCAATTTACCAAATGTAACTTTTGAGTTTTTGGAAAATATTGAGTATCTGAATTCAAAGACTAAAATTGAACAAAGATCTTTGCGTTCAAGGACTGTTAAAGGTATACTTTAATCATTGCATTCCATTTCGCATGTACCAAATAATTTAGGAACAGTTCTTTTCAAACCTGTGTTGAACTCAGAAACGTTTTCTCTAACACATGTATTTCAACTGGAATTATTCTATGTTATCGTAATAGTAAAATAATAAAAACAATAACCCAGTATTTACACCAGTACGCAATAATTGTATATTGTTCGTTTCAACAGCCACTCCAAAAAAAAAAAAAAATTAAAATTGTTAGAATAAATCCGCATTTAGGCATGACACCGAAATGACCGCATGATCTTGAAATCATAGTGTGATTTCACACAACTAAAGTATTGCCCGTACCTGTCTTTTACTTCGAACGGATCATAAGCAAGTGGTAACTTGGCTAGCATTTCCTTGACCTGACGAACGACCGACGTTTCGCGAGATTCACCGCCGGGTCCACCGTCAGCTTCTTTCGGTTGAACCGATATTATCGTGTCCAAGACGTCTTGTGTTGTACTGCTTTGGTACCTTTCGTTTAAAAAATTTTGCTAATCAATGTGATTGTCATTACATCCTTTAGGTTATATAATCATTGTAATATAAGAGACCGACGGGGGTCTAGTTGCCACGTAATCATGTAGAAAGATTTGTAGACATAAGTGAATTGAATGACGAGTTATCGGAGCGTATGTATATCTTACGCGAGTCTTCTTTCACTTGAAATAATTTCCGCAATCTTCAAATCAAATTATGAACAAGATGAATAATATAATACTACAGAATCAGACGTAAACACGGAAAAACCTTTGTTAAAGGGACTGTCAGTGAGCTGCCTACATTGAAAAAAGCGTGGAAATTGAGAATTTGCTCATTGGATCCTCGTTATCTTGTCTAGCGTATAGACCTCCCTCCAGCAAGTAAGTTTTTCAATTTCGGCTTCCTCATAGAGAAAGCTTGCGGAGCAAAATAAAATAGTGAGGCAGCAATAAGCAAATTTCCAATTTTCACGCTTTCTTAAAATTCAATTTCAATAACAATACAATAACGCACCCAAATTCTTCATCAAGGTATAATAACAAATCCGAAATTTTCTGAAAATAAAGATTCAGATATTTTGTACCAATTTTTTAAATATTAAAACTTAGTCACCCTTTAATAATATTCTTTTTATATCAAAATTATAAGACCAACTAGTTGTGCTCCAGATTTAAGCATTTAGAGTTATATTCGACTTAGCCATCGATTGTGCAGAGGGTAATAAACCACGATTCAGCAATTGTGGTGCAAACGTAGCAATTTGGAAGTGACATTCACGACACGCACTCCGTTGAGTGGACATCGTACGATTCCACTTCTTCGGAAATAAAACAAAAGGCCATTGAAATATCATTTTCAGCAATAACATATCAAGGCAGTCTTCTATTAATACCGAGGATATCAACTATTACGAGCTGTCTCGAGTGGAAGCTATAGCCAATTGCAGTCAGTCGATCTCAAGGCAAATAATCAAGAACTACTTTGTAGCATATACTTCATCATCGCGAATAGCACTAGACCGTACTATAGTAATCCTCGAGTTGGAGATTCAATCAACCTTGACAGTTACCCTCAAACCCGTCCTCGACGATTTCATCCCCACTTGACAAAATTCGCGGGCGCAACAAACGTCTTAAAATTTACGTGAAATAGAACGACTGAACTTTCCTTTTTAATCAATTTTTTCTTAATTTGAACTCCTCAACTCTTTCTTGTCAAGTTAGATGACAGGCTCTCGTTTCCTATAACCTATCCCACCAAAAACACCATAAATGGTGTAAAAAAACATAAGACAAGTACATTTCCTTGCGTCGTTTTGTCTATCCTTACAAAAATATGTCTAACTCAAAAATTTGTTAAATAAAACCTTACAAAAATGTATCAAACACAACAAGTTGTTATATAATTCAAACCTTACGAATAGATGACAAACACAAAAAGTTATCAAATAAATTCAAATCATCCAGATCACAGTTGCCAAGTATATGTAGCATTGGTATTTTTTACATAGTTTATGAACCGTTCAAACCCCAGCTTACCACTCTGGGGTCTCAGGGACCCCAGGCCAATTTCAAAATCGATATTTCTTTCGTGTTTTTGGACTTTCTTCTTTCATTAAACCCGTATAACTCAGAGCTTTTTCGTTATCAATGTTTTTTGTCGTGGATCTGTTCCTTGGTTGATTCTCCATCGATTGAAAAAAAAAAAAAAACTTGAATATGTCAATTTTAGCTGGATTTATGGAGAAAAATCTGCATGGGGTGGTAAATTCGTAGGCAAAAAATAAGTGTGGTAATCTAGGGTTAAGTCAAAGCGCCCGAAAACATCTTGCAATAGGACTTAGATTGCTAGGGAGGGGGCAATGCGTCGGCACGCTCAACAGAAAAGCTAGGGATATGTCTGACTCAAAAGGGTTAAATGGTATGAGAATACATTAAATATAAATACGAGCCATTGGTCATAATCTGAAAATTTATTATTTGAAAAAATTTAATTAAAACAAACTTCGCATCGAAAAAAATTCTAACGAAGTACTCGGTGAGTTTTGTAAAATTACCGTACGGTATATTACAAGAAATTGATGGAATACCTGTCACAAGCTCGCCAAGCACTTCGTTATAAATTTTTTCAATGCAAAGCTTTTTTTAATTGAAATTTTTCCAACGATAAATTTTTAGACTATGACCAATAGCCAGAATTTATATTTAATGCATTTTCATACCATGTAATCTTCTTCAGAAATGTCTCTAGCTTTTCTGTTTAGCGTGCGGACGCATTGCCCCCTCCCTAGCAACCTAAGTCCCGTGTCAAGATTTTTTCTAGCGCTGTGGCTTAACTATAAATGGTTAATAAACTATGTGAAAAATACCAATGCTACATGTACTTGGCAACCGTCACCTTGATGATTTGAATTTATTTGAGAACTTTTTGTCTCTGACATCTTTTTGTAAGGTTTGAAGTATATCACAACTTTTTCTGTTTGACATTGTAACGTCCTGGGTCGAAATACCCACCTAGATTTGAAATTTTCCACATACGTTCTTTTAATATCGAATTAAAAACTGGATCAATATGATCCAGGGTAAAAATAACGAATATTCACTTTCCTACTCAAATCACGAGAAAACATGAACGACCAGAGGTGATCCTCATTGCCGGAGTTCACCGCCTAACGCACAAAAACTTTAATCTTTTACTAACGAGGCTCGTCACGGGGGGAAGGCGCGTGAGTGACGAACCGGCGCATGTCGCACGTTCTCACCAAGCTCCCGCAGATGCTGGAAGTCGGTGAAACTCAACGCCTTGCTGGTTCGCACACGATAGCCGCGCTTATCACCTAGGGACGAGCCTCAACATGAACAACACGTGCGCTTCGTGAGTATCGATATCCCTGCACTGGCAGTACTCAGAAATCAGTCTGGACAATATTGATTACACGAAGCTGACAGGAAAATCGCCAGCCATAATAACTGGAAATCCGTCTGGCGATTATCGTCAGCAGGATGTCGAGGCGTGAGAGAAACCCTTCCCTCACGCGCCGACATCTCCCACCATCGACGACAATAAAATAAGGGACTATATAATGTCCAGCAGTCCACAAATCAGTCAGTCAGTGAGCAGTGAGAAAAGAGCAGTCAGTGCTTAAGAGTCAGAGTACTCAGTCACTTGAGCAGGTTAACGAATAACCATCGGAAAAATCGGCGGGTCTACCTCGGGGACCTGACCGCGTATAAAGCAGCTTAAAACTTAAAATTGTAAAAATTGTGAAAACTTCTTGTCCGATTTCCCCAACGGGGTTGGTCGAGGACTATTTTAATGGTATGAGTTCTTACACCGACTCCCCTGAGGGTTGCGGGCTCCCAACACCATCTACCCTTGGTCTCCTCTCGTATCCGTTTGTCCCCGGTTCGATCCCCGCTGCCGGAACTTGTCGCGCACTCGCTAGATTTCAGCACCTGGGACAGAAACAGTCGTAGTTCGTACGCCCTGCCTCTGGAGCTACGTCCTAGCCCGTTTGTGCTTTTACCATCTGCTGTGCTACGGCAATGCTTCTCGCGGCCGGAGCTCGTCTCGCACACGCTAGATGTCAGCACATTGGGACAGAGGCAGTCGTAGTTTGTACGTCCTGTTTCTGGAGCTACGTCCGAGCCCGTTGTGTTTTCATCAGCCGTGCTACGGCATAGGGAATCGAACCCGAGACATCTTCCCAGCCTTTCGGTCACCACACCATGGCGCTGGTTTCCTTTGGACCTACTTTTTTAGGTGGATTCCAAACCACTGGGGTCACAGAAAAAGCACTCAGAAAATTTGTCTATTGGTGCCGACAGTGGGAATCGAACCCGGCCACATCGCGCGCCACTGCGTGCGAGCCGAGCACGCTACCCACTGCACTACTGCTCCCCTCTGAGGACTATTTTAATAAACGCCGAAATTTATTTGTTGAAATTAAGAAGTGATTCGACAAACTCATTTAAATAACCCGCTACACCTGCATTCGCTCATCTAACGAGGATAGATTCGGCCGGTAAATACGGGAAAGTAATAGATAAAACATACGAACATACTTTCAGTTGTTCAGTCTCGATTGGGACACCCACCAAAACTCACGTGTTCCCAACACCTCTTCCTAACTACAGTTCTGTGCGCTAGACGCACGTTCTCTTGTAGTTTCCTCTCTCACTCTAACTATAAGTACAGCAGTCCTGTGCGCTAGATGCACGCTCTGTACTCTGATCTCGTGATCTTTAACTACAGTTCTGTGCGCTAGATGCACGTTCACTCGTAGTTACTATTTCAATCTCCAACTACAGTTCTGTGCGCTAGACGCACGTTCTCTTGTAGTTTCCTCTCCTTTTACGGGTACAGTCCCGTGCGCCAGATTCACGCTCTGTACTCTAACCATCCACCCACAATTCTGTGCGCTAGACGCGTTCACTGTGGAGGTACCAACCCTATCGTGTGGGAGTCCCGCCCGAAAATAGGACACACTCGAAGGATAACTTTTTCATTTAGGCTTTTACGAGCAAACGCCGAAGCGGTAAATCCGAAAGTAATAACGACTCGCTCCAGGGAAGAATAGTTTAATGTACGATCACAGCAACAACAACTCGAGCGACACCTCAACCGACAACGTCGTCTTCATCAACTAAACACCCGCTACGCCCCAACAAAAATCATCTAACAAAAACCACGGTAAAACACCACGTTTTACCAAAGAAAGTAAGGAAAATCTACGTTTCACGTAAGTAGCGTCACACGATCACGCATTCTTGCCTCTATCCCCAATCTGCGCATTCCGGTCCCAACAAGAGGCACCCCTATTTCTACTTATACCCTATCGTTCTCACCCCGGACGTGACAACAAATTTTTGTGAGGACTGATTTGACAAATTTTTGGGTTTGACATCTTTTTGTAAGGATAGACAAAACAACGCAAAAAAATGTACTTGTCTCAAGTTTTTGTACACTATTCATGGTGTTTTTGGTGGGATTTGGCTTCTTTTGGCAAAGCATTATACATTTTGATACATATTTACTATGCAACTTGTATGCAAAAGCTATAAATAGTGACTGCTATGGTCAAGCGGAAACTACTTAACCTAGACACCAAGAACTATGGAGCGATCGATCTGGACGCCAAGAAATACGACGCGATCGACCGGGACGCCAAAAACTATGAGGTGATTGACCTAGATACCAAAAACTATGGCGCGATCGACCTGGTTACCAAGCACTATGACGCGATTGACATAAACATCGAGAACTTTAGCGTGATCGACCTGGACGCCAATAACTACAGCACAATCAACCTGGATGCCAAGAACTATGACGCGATTGACCTAGACACCAAGAACTATGGCACGATCGACCTGGACGCCAACAACTATGGTACGGTCGACCCGGACGCCGAGAACCAACGGGTGATCAACCTGGATGCCAAGAACTATTACGCGATTAAAGCACGATCGACCTGGGCAGCAAGAACTATGACGTGACTGACTTATTGTTAGACACCAAGAACTATAGCCCGATCGACCAAAATGCCACGAACTATGGTGCGATTGATCTGGACGCCAATAACTAACGCACCATCAAATTCGGTGCCAAGAACTATGATATGATTGACCTAGACATCCAGAACTATAGCTCGATCGACATGTATGCCAAAAACTATTGCACGATCGACCTACACGCCAAGAACTATGACGCAATTGACCCAGATACCAAGAACTTCAACGCGATCGACCTGGTCGCCAAGAGCTATGACGTGATTGACCTCGACACCAAGAACTATGGCGTGATCGACCTGGACACCACGAGCTATAACGCGATCAACCTGGATGCCAAGAACTATGATACGATTGACCTAGGAACCAATAACTATGGCACGATCGACCTGGACGCCAAGAACTATGACGCAATCGACGTGGATGCCGAAAATATAGTGCCATGAACATGGCCGCCAAGGACTATGATCGACCTGGATGTCAAAAACTATGACGCAATCGACGTGGATGCCAAAAAATATAGTGCCATGAACATGGCCGCCAAGGACTATGACGTGATTGACCTAGACACCAAGAACTATGGAGCGATCGATCTGGATGCCAAGAAGTACGACGGTATTAACCTTGAAACCAAGAACTATGCGGTGATTGGCCAAGAACTATGAGATGATTGGCCTAGACTATGTCGTGATCAACCTGAACGCCAAGATATATGGTGCAATTAGCCTCAACAAAAAATGTGCGTGGTGATGTAGAATTCAGGAAAAAATGTAGGTGATTAAACATCAAGATTTCTGGATTTCTCGGTCAAGAATCTTGTCTTGACTCGTCAAAATATTTTGAGACGAAGAAAGCCCATGTTTGAGACGAGAAATTTCTAGTCTCGTCTTGTATTATGTAGAAATTTGTCATCGTTTCGGGGGCATCTCTATCGCGACACCATAAAATTCTGAATCGTGGAAAAACACAATTTTTAATTAATGTATATTCTAATGAATACTCTAGATACTATTCAATAACTGTTTAATAAATTAATCTCGGAAACGACTTTTGGGAAAACGAATTTCGGGGCAAAACTGCACTACCTGAGAGATCGTATACGGGACAAACGTGAGACATAGTAAACTGTCATCGCCCGTGAACCTAACCCAATTCGTGCGACAGTTTTTGGTGCGAAAATTTCATGCGAAGTGATTTATTACGTGTTTATAAGTAAGTCACAACGCTCTAAAATGCTCTAAAAGTAAAAAAGACGCGCATTAGCTTACACTGTATCAAGAATTCGTCGAAAAACCCACGAAAACCGAACCAATAGAGTGAATCTGAGCCTACGCTGTCGATCATCTGAGCTCACGGGACCGTGACAGCTGAGGCATAACGTAACCACAAGAGCAAGAGAGCGCACGGGAGTCACGATGGAGTACACTGAGCGTTGTCTGACGATTCGAGGGTAACTTGAGAGAGCGAGAGAGCGCGAGGAGAGTCACTGGGTACGAGCACAGCCGAACACTGAGAGCACGAGAGCCCCGCAAGACGAGGGGGGTAGCTGCCCAAGATGGTGCTCACCGAGATCCACGCAACCGTCCGATACAAGCTCCCAAGAGCGAGCGAGAACACTTGAGAATCACCAAGCGCAGGCACTGCGACGAACCGACAGTCTGACGTGACTGAGTCCCAGAGAACACTGTTAGGAGACGGGGTTCGCTGGCCAAGATGGCGTGCCCCGTGATCCACGCAAACAATCCATGGTCACTGCGAGAGTAGGAGAGAGAGGCTACAGTCCACGGTGCCCGAGTCAGTGAGATACACGCACACAAGCGGTCACTGAGTCACGGGCCTATGCCCACCGCGAAAGAGAGTGAGAGATCACGAGAGATCGTCGATACACCCGCACTCGCGAGTCTCGCCAAATACGAGATATGAAGATCGTCCGAGTCTGTGTCCTGATCACGTCAATACACTGCAGCGAGAAATTTCCTCACCTACCCGCAACCAGATCTGGCTCGAAGGACCAAAAAATGTAAAAACTCCGGTGAGATATCTGGCAGGGAAGGTGAAGGAGGAAATTACGAAATAAAATGAAATACACACACTCAAATGTAAATTGCCCTGAAGGGACTTTGAGATCTATATTTACCCGATTACAACAAATCACAACGATAAAGAGAGTCTATTCGATACAATAACGTAGATGAAAATCACTGGAACTATTCAAAATGGCCGACAACGATGCTACGAAGCCGACTTCTTGTCGCGCGAGCTCATCACCCACGCTAAGACAGTTCCCGAAAACAGAGTTTATTCCGAATTAGAACTGCGAAACGAGAGTTCTGCCGCGAGAGTCTAGCCGTATCGCAATGTTCACCGATTACAAGAGTTACCGATTATAACTTGATTATATGAGAATGGCCGGGTAACTTTTATAACACACGTTGACGTGATGGTTTGTTCGTAGAGAGAGACTATAACCGGATATTTTTCCCGAGACTTGCCGGAAGCCTCGAGAGCGAGCGCACGAGCAAGTTGCTCGAGAGGTGCTGCCACCCGTTAATCGCGCGCGAGAATATGAACGGATATTTTCCCAACAAACACCTAAATCGAGATTTTAATAATACAAAAGAAAAAATTGTTCTACTGCATTACATTTTTCGTAATTAATAGCGACGATGCGTGCTTCCATAGATACATAAATATTTCTGTTAGTACCAAACCGGAAAAAGAAAGATAAAAAACAAAAATTAAAATAAATGTGTAAGGCTTCGCTGTAATATGCTATGATACGTGGATAAGTGAATGAATGTCGATGGTATCGTGACGATTAACCGGTTCACTGGTAAGAGCACATATAGGTGCAAAAAAACCAGGTACATGTACACACGGTACGCGCGTCAGAAGTGAATACTCGTATGTGATCGACGGAACTCGCTTGTTATTCTCATCAGATGAAAGAATAGTGAGAGGGAAAGAGGAGAGATTGGCATGCATAAAAACACGAAATGACAGGATTGTCCTTATTTCACACTGTTCTATCCGTTGTATGTATGAGTTTACAACTGAATTTACTGTGTCTTTATACCTCGTGTTGACGTTGACGTTGAAGTTACAAATTTTATTTGTATAGGCGGGGGGGGGGGGGGGGAGAATTGATAGGGTGAGCAAAGAAGTAGGAATTTGTAAAAGATTATGAAATTAATTTTATTTGTGCACATAAGTATTTGTCTCTGTAAGTAAGAAATTGCGATCGATTCATTCTGTTCTCTTATTCTATACTATTTTCATTGCTATTGTAACGTCCTGGGTCGAAATACCCACCTAAATTTTAAATTTTTCATATACGTTCTTTTAATACTCAAATTACGAGAAAACATGAACGGAAAGAGGGGACCCTCATTGCCGGAGTTCACCACCTAAACGCACAAAATCTTGAATCTTTTACGAACGAGGCTCGCCACGGGGGAAGGCGCTGAGTGACGAACCGGCGTATGTCGCGCGTTATCACCAAGCTCCCGCAAAATGCTGGAAGTTGGTGAAAATCAACGCCTTGCTGGTTCGCACACGGTAGCCGCGCTTATCGCTTACCAATGAGCCTCAACATATACAACAAGTGCACTTCGTGAGTATCGATATCCCTGCACTGGCAGTAGTCAGAAATCAGTCTGGACAATGTCGATTACACGAAGCTGACAGGAAAATCGCCAGCCATAATAACTGGAAATCCGTCGGGCGATTATCGGCTGACAGGAAAATCGCCAGCCATAATAACTGGAAATCCGTCTGGCGATTATCGTCAGCAAAATGACGAGGTGTGAGAGAAACTCCTCCCTCACGCGCCGACATCTCCCACCTTATGCGACAATAGAATAAGGGCATATATAATGACCAGCAAGAAGTCCGTCAGTCAGTGAGAAGTCAGTCTGTGAGCAGTCTATAAGTCAGTCAGTGAGGAGTAGAGGGTAATCAACAGTCAAGTGCTTAAGAGTCAGAGTACTCAGTCACTTGGGTAGGTTAACGAATAACCATCGGAAAAATCGGCGGGTCTACCTCGGGGACCCGACCGCGTGTAAAACAGGACTAAAACTTAAAAAGATGTGAAAATTGTGAAAACTTCCTGTCCGATTTCCCCAACGGGATTGGTCGAGGACTATTTGAATAAACGCCGAAATTTATTTGTTGAAATTAAAAAGTGATTCGACAAACTCATTTAAATAACCCGCTACGCCTGCATGCGCTCATCCAACGAGGATAGATTCGGCCGGTAAATACGGGAAAATAATAGATAAAACGTACGAACATACTTCAAGTTGTTCAGTTTCGATTGGGACACCCACCAAAATTCACGTGTTCCCAACACCTTTTCATAACTGCAGTACCGTGCGCTAGACGCACGTGCTCACGCAGTTACTTCACTTAATTTTCTCACTTTCTCTGACCACAGTACTGTGCGCTAGACGCACGTTCTTAAGTGGTACAGTACTGTGCGCTCGACGCACGTGCTTAAGTAATTAAAATCTCTAACTACAGTACTGTGCGCTAGACGCACGTTCTTAAGTAGTACAGTACTGTGCGCTCGATGCACGTGCTTAAGTAATTAAAGTCTCTGACTACAGTACTGTGCGCTAGACGCACGTTCTTAAGTGGTACAGTACTGTGCGCTCGACGCACGTACTTAAGCAGTTACTTTTCTCACCTTCTCTGACTACAGCACTGTGCGCTAGACGCACGTGCTTAAGTAATTACTTATTCCTCCCTCCGAGTACAGTCCCGTGCGCCAGACGCACGTTCTGTACTCTAACCAGCCAACCACAACTCTGTGCGCTAGACGCACGCACTGTGGTGGAGGTTTCAACCCTATCGTGTGGGAGTCCCACCCGAAAATAGGACACACTCGAAGGATAACTTTTTCATTTGGACTTTTATGAGCAAACGCCGAAGCGGTAAATCCGAAAATAATAACGACTCGCTCCAGGGAAGAATTGTTTAATGTACGAGCACAGCAACAACAATTCGAGCGACACCTCAACCGACAACGTCGACTTCATCAACTAAACACCCGCTACGCCCAAACAAAAATCATCTAACAAAAACCACGGTAAAACACCACGTTTTACCAAAGAAAGCAAGAAAAATCTACGTTTCACGTAAGTAGCGTCACACGATCACCGCACTCTTGCCTCTATCCCCGACCGGCGCATTCCGGTCCCAACAAGAGGCACCCTTATTTCTATATATACCCTATCGTTCTCACCCAGGACGTAACACTATCATGTCTATTATTTATAGAATCGTCTAATTCTATAATGCCGACAATGAGATTATGATAACTCAAACATGACATAAAATGCTACAGAGCTATTCGATACTTTTTGCAAATACGGCATCTATATCGTTGTACCACCTTCCGTGGTCAGATAATTCCTGCCGTCGATCATTTTTAAGGATAAATCTTTGTCTAAAAATTGAAGGAGGATTGAAGGAGCCTGTGGCCATGAAAAATTGACGTTGAAATTCCTGCGAGAATTACCGATTCATTACGGTAATGCACAGGGTCTCCTAGCATATCAGCTAAAACTTGAGAACCGCCTATTGTTAAGGGCAATAACGCTTTAGAGATGATCGTTAATCGATGTATGTATTGGGCAAAATATAAATTGTTATTAAAGAAATTTTCTGATCCGAACTATCTTCTATTTTGCATTCAATTGTACATAGGTCTCCTATTCTTCCAGACTCGACACGGTGACCTCTCTGTCACTGGAGTAAGGGGCATTAAATTGCAAGTGAGGCGTTACAACATAACATATTCGTCGTGTTGATAGTGGTAAATGGCGACTCACAATTCCGTTTTTCTTCCCGTTGAAATCGAATTCCGTTTCTCTTCGCGTTGAAATCACACTGTTGTTCCAGTGTCATATAAAATTATTCTAAAATGGCTCGGTTTCGAAAAAGCCTACAATAGTTGGGTAAGGAAATCTGATGTGTAATAAAACATTTGTGACGGGAATCTCGCGATTCGCGTCACCTTCGGCCCATCTCAACATCCTCGACGCCGGGAGAGCCGTTGAGCGCCAGGTAATCTTTTTAATTGAACGGCGAGAATTACCAAACCCGCGAAACTTAACCGGAACTTGATAGGGACGTAAACGAAACACGAAAAAGGGAAGTCGGCGTGTTGGATGGCGAGATCGGTGACGGTATACCCGATTCGCTCAGTGTGTAGGTTGTGGAGAGAGGGCGTGGACGGCTGGCTAACTCTCGAGTGCCTTCAAAAACGTAACCTGAAATAAATGAACTCAACATGAAAAATAACGTATGGGGCCTTGGTTCAGGCTAGTTTATTAATTCCTCTCACGATAGCTCATAATTTCGATAACTGATAGGAAAACGAACAGAAGTCACGATATCGAAGGCCATAGCGAATAGAAGAATGCGGTAATGACGGTAACGTCGATACTTAACTAAATTCGAGAACGACACTCAATTCGATGCTTAAGTAAATTCGATAACCTCGATACTTAAATAAATTCGATAACGACGGTAAATGCAGTAACGCAAAATAACTGCGGTAACGACGATAAATTCGATGCTTAACGTAATTCGATAACGACGATAGATGCGGGAACTTATAAGAAATTCGGTAACGACGATAAATTCGATACTTAAATTACTTCGATAACGACGATAAATTCGGAGACGGGAACGTGGACAGAGAGCTCGAAAGTACGGTAGCGTGACGACAACGACAAAATAATTTCGGTAACTCGAGAACAGAAATTCCTCGCAATCGAGATCACAAAAAGGTCGTTCGAGGCAACGGTAGCATAACGGGAACGGAACGAGAGCAAATTCGGTAAGTAACGATATCGAAGAAGGCGAGAACGTTAAAAAGGTATCTCGAGAGAGACGATAGCATAGCGATACGAGAGCAAAAGCGGTAACATGACGGGAGCTTCCCGAGCAGCGAACCGCTCGGGTCGAGAGCAGCGCAGAGAGAGCTCCGAGCGGTGAACCGCTCGGATCGAGAGCTAAGCCGAAAGAGAACGAATCGAACAGGTAAATTGATCGAGACGATAACGAGGATGGAGGGGGACGAGTACGCGCACGCGTAACGAGAACTCGCGATCCCCCTCGTCTCCTGACGTCACAACAACTCGAGCGCCTTAGCTCGAAACGTGACTGACGGCAAATTCAAACGATAACGCGAAACTCAATTGAACGATAACGCTAAACTCGATAAACGAATATTCGTTAAACGAATAACGTAGACACGCCGAGATGTTGTGGCGGGTGGATCCTCTTTGCTCGCGATGATCGTCCTTCGCGGGGTCCTATTCTGGTATGGTAAATCGGGGGCCAACTATAACTAATACTACGGTAACGGTGCGATTGGGCAATCCGTGGCGGATGGGGAATCGCGGGCCCATACGCCAACGGCCTTCCATACAGAAACGTAACTCAACCTGCCCTTCTTTACCCATACCTTTTCGCGAAGCGTCGAGAGTCGCACTCGAGCCTTTAGACTCCCACGAATTACTTCCTTCGACACCGAGTATACAGGGTGGCTCATTGTTTCGGCCCCTATCCACGGTAACTCGGTGTTTTACTTCGCGTTGATCCGATAACTACGGGACGAGAGCTTTCGATAACGCAAAACCAAAAAAAGAACTTACACGCTAATTGCTAAAATTACGATAACTTATTCGAAATCGTAGAAAACCCTGGTTGGGACGACCTGTGACGCCAAAAACCAGAAAATTGCGTCACATATTTTAACAAATAAACATTATTGAATTTTCAATCGCCGCCTTCTATCCCATCTCTCACAGGATTATTTTATTAGACAGAAAATTAATTGAGAAAAAGTCAGTTTCATTAAATCTTTTTTCATTCATTGTTTATTTTATCCAGGTGCGTACTAGACTCTCTCTTCCTTATACAGTTCTAAAAGATTTTTGACCAGAGTAGCAAATTAATTTTCAATTTACATTAGATTGATGATTTTTTCTTCCAACGTATCAATTGTATTAGTTTATATACATTGTATTTATACAATGATTTACAGTTTTTATACCATTCACAGTTTTCCATGTCAGTTTATCGAATTTCTTAGTTTTATTTTTGTAAGATACTGTTACGTCCCGCGGCTTTCGGGACTTTTACATCGATTTCAGATTGCTTATATCTTGTAATTCTCAACAAAATTAAATACGAGGAAAGGGACCCGCTCACACTAGAAGAATCTTTTCTTATTTCTCTGGGGAACTCGGAAAGTTCAGGCTGTCTTCAAGTCAAGCCGTCGACACGAATATGGCCTCAAGTGAGCATAAATTATCGAGAGGCGACGCCATGGCGTCGTTGATGACGCAGCTCTTCATAACAAAACGTCCCTCGTCGGGCGTGAAGAAAAACATCCGTTGATGCTGAAAAAATTTTTGGCCATGGCATCAGATTACTCGAAAGTGGTCGGCCTTTGTGCACAACGAAAAGCAATATTCATGGGACACTAATACAGGCCGAGTGCAATGTCTATGCCTTCGTGAGAGATACTGGCGGTCTCTTTGGATGCGCGTGAGAACGAGAGCAAGAGAGACAGAGATGGAGCGCGTGTATGCCTCATCTAAAGCTAAGTGACCAGTGATCCTCTGTTTTCTTTTGCCCCAACGAATACTTAATGAATTGAATTCCCAAAAGTACCTGAGCGAACGAATGTAATAATGTAAAATCGAGAATGAGCATGCATACGTGGGTCAGGTCATCGGTGATGGTGAAGGTGGCGGTGGATTGTAGATTATTGCATTTAAATATTGAATTTAATTTTAGATTAGGTCGGGATTTCCATGAATAGAAATTGGTCGAAGAGAACAGAATTCTCCTTTGAATCTGTTTTGTTTTTCTTTTTTTCCTGCTCCAAAATTATGGGAGGTTTTAGCCTTGTTACGACTTTTTGGGAACAGCGTCTGGAAAAAGTCACCGGATAACTCCCATGGATGGTCTACATGAGTTATGCACGTGATCGATAAATTAACGTAGTGGTCAAGTCAAGGGGACTCGATTGAAGAAAGATTTCGACGAAGCACCCAATCGTCGACGACCAAAATTAAAAAAACTTTTGAAAATATCTGTCTATGCTTGGACTGTTATCGGCGGGATGTAAATATCGGCTCCAATTTAAATAAGCACTGACTGTTTATGTAACTCAGAAAAGATGCTGAGTTTATAGCCATAGAAAGAGAGCGAGCAACGCGTCGACTCAAGGGCTGGGTCGTCACCCGCAGCGGAAAGACAAGCGCTTTTCAACAGCGTCCAGGGATTCTAAAGACGTATGTCCCATCGATATCCGATGCCGAACTCTCGTCTATGAAGAGGGGCGACGCCATAAATTCAACATCGCGTCCAACAAGGACCACAAAAGCGTAGCAAGCGCATTATTTGATTAACGTTTTGCCATTTTAATTAACGATATGAGTAAAAATTCCATAACGACCAAATTCAATGATCCTTGGAGATTCCGTAATGCATGAGCAAATGTATAATATTTATAATGTATAATAATATGTATAAATGATGTAATTGTGACTGAATCCTTTTTCTGTAATAGTTGCGAGACTGATGAACAAATGTTGCATGATAGATGCATGATTATGAAGTGATTTCTTTCTGTAAGAATAAATGAGAGAAATGATAAAACATCGATAATTAAATTGCACAGGATCGGAAGTATAGAGATACAATTTTTAATTGTTATGAAAAACACGTACCGTCAAGTAAAAGAATTAAAACCACCGGTTGATAAAAAGTAATATCCTTAATGAGTTTGAATTATTCCAAAGTGGTTCGGGATTGTGTATTTCAAGTAGATCAAGAATGCTAAAATTACTTTGTTAATTTTGGCCAATTGTTTAAATGATCAGAACATTGAATTTGGATAAAAATCGTTTGAGAATTATTTCACTTTCAGTGGAATTGTTCCAATTGAGATAAAATAGCATCACACATACCATTCCATCGAAACTTCCGCATGGTAAATAAATAAAATAGAATAGGAATGAATAAAAGATCGAACGAAATGCAGAGTTAAAAAGATACAGAGGAAAAGGAGAGAAGTTGTCATGGAAAGAAAGAAGGTATGGACGAGAAAAGACGAATAGAAATGTATGTGTATGTATGTGTGTGTGTGCGTGACATCGAGAGCCTATTACGGGTCAGTGCGTGGCCCATACAAGAAGCCAAATGAAAGTATGCAGGAGTGAGCGAGCGCGAGCAACCAGAATAAAAAGGAGGGGTTGACTCCTCCGCTGTGCGATACTTCCGAAACGAGGGATAGAGTGAGTGAGAGAGTAAATACGAAATATATAAGTTTGAGAGAGACAGGACGAGCATCTTCTCAAAAAGACGGCGTATGTTCGATAAAATTCGCTTTTCTCATTATTAAATAGCAGAATATTTATTGTAAAGGAATGCATGAGGGAATGTTTAAGCATAAGGATAAATTTGTATTAATTATAGTTCTGAATTTGCAATTATATAGATTCGGGGTGGTCATTGGGTATGCGAGGTGGAGGCCGCGGAGGAGCCTGGAGCGTCATAGGCGTCTGAGGGCGTATCTCCCCACCGCCAAAACTAAGCTATCCTGGAAGACCCTATATGGTATGGTATGGTATGAGTTCTTACACCGACTCCCCTGAGGGTTGCGCGCTCCCAACACCATCTACCCTTGGTCTCCTCTCGTATCCGTTTGTCCCCGGTTCGATCCCCGCTGCCGGAGCTTGGCGCGCACCCGTTAGATGTCAGCACCTGGGACAGAAACAGTCGTAGTTGTACGCCCTGCCTCTGGAGCTACGTCCGAGTCCGTTTGTGCTTTTACCATCTGCTGTGCTACGGCAATGCTTCTCGCTGCCGGAGCTCGTCTCAAACACGCTAGATGTCAGTACTTTGGGACAGAGGCAGTCGTAGATCGTACGTCCTATTTCTGGAGCTACGTCCGAGCCCGTTGTGCTTTCATCAGCCGTGCTACGGCATCGGGAATCGAACCCGAGACATCTTCCCAGCCTTTCGGTCATCACACCAAGGCGCTGGTTTCCTTTGGACCTACTTTTTTAGGTGGGTTCCGAACCACCGGGGTCACAGAAAAAGCACTTAGAAAATGTTTTCCATTGGTGCCGACAGTGGGTATCGAACCCGGCCACATCGCGCGCCACTGCATGCGAGTCGAGCACACTACCCACTGCGCTACTGCTTCCCTTTGGAAGACCTTATATAAGACTGGGTAATGAGCCTGTGGTATGTTAGAAACCGACGGTATTTGAAGAAGTTGAATTGCTGTCCGCTGGACCAATTTTATTCGTATACCATTATTTGTTTTCTCTTTGTCTCATTATACTTTCTAATTTCTTTGTTTTCCTTTCGGTTAATTGTTCGTAGAGTGCCAAACTTTTTTACTTCATTTGTGAACGAACATTATTATCTTTGTGAACGAACATTATTATTGTTTTTTTGTGAACGAACATTTTTCTTCTGGTGAACAAACATTTATCTGTTTTGAAAAGACAAGTAGTATATGGACCACTCTGGAGACCCCCACTCCTATCCCCACTCCTATCCCCTCCACATTCCCCCCCGCGTCGGAGCCTCTTTCCGAGCGTGGTGGGGGTTGTGGTGGGGAGAGGTGGTGGGGGGAAAGAGTTCTGAGGGTTCGCCAGAGTGGCCCGATTATTATCATTATTCAAATAATAATAATCCATACTTTTTTTTTCTCTTTATTTAATTTTATATACATTTTCACTTAATTATACGTAATGCTTATATACAATGAGAAAAGGATTTATCTTTTACGGGCTATAACAGTTTTAACGATGTGATCCAAATGATGCGTCAGTAGATTGTCAATTATCGTTATTTTTGTACAAGTAGGTAATTCGTTATATGAATGAAAGTTTGATTGAAAGTTTGTATGAAGCAGAGGTACGTATCGTAGGAAAGTCGATTGAAAGTTTGTATGAAGCAGAGGTACGTAGCGTGGTGGCGAAAAACCTCTAACCTTTACAGAGCCGTAATTGTTGCTATCCGCGGTATAAGATGGTACAACACGTAACAGAGGTGCATGCACATCACCGGTAATGTAGGGTTCACAAATATCCGTATAAACGAATAACATATCGGGGATAGCATTAGTTAGGCTGGCAGGTCGTGCGCCTGTATAACCAACATCTCTGAATGCAGGCGGGAGCGCCACACTGCTGGGTGTGGTAAATCCTAAAATCTTGTTGAGCCTTGGTGAGAAATGGAAAGCATGAATTAAATTTTCGCAAGAATCGCAGATACGGGTCACTTGGACGTAGCCATTGCGAGCGCGCTGAAATAGTAAATGACCAGCAACGCCCTGTAGTTCATTTATTACTTCGAGCAATGAGTCTATACTCTTATATACACCGGGTGGAACATACACGCAGCTCTTTTCAAAGTCAATAGCAGAAGAGTGAATACCCTGTTGTACTTTATACGGTGCGGTCTTGATGAAGTTCTGCTCGTCTTCCTGAGGTATATGCAGAATCGTCATGGGTATATGTATTTCTGTAAGTCCAACGGCCCAATTGCCTTGCAAGGATACGCGCTGTGGCAATCGTGTGGTATAACGCGTTGTCGTATTTTGCGGGTAATATTTCATACTGCTGTTGCTCGGTAAAACGATATAAAATTCGTCTCTCATCGTGATTTTTTATTTTTTTTCGGTAATAGTACGAACTCTCGATAACTCGGCCTCGTAAAAAATACCGTCAATATCTTCGCCGTGAAGATCGCGTAAAAAATACACCGTCGGCCAACTAGTCGTCGATATGCGATGAATTTTGAACAGCTCGCTGCTCCAGCCGCTCTCGTAACCTTTTGCAAAGGCCGCTTTTGCACTACTGATTCTCGCTCCGAATCCTTGTAACGCTGCATCAAATTAGCACGAGCTTGAGCTGCAGTGGCAAGAGTCACCGTTACCGGGGCCATTTTTATGCTGCTATTATATGCAGCTTATTTAGGCTTTATTATATGCAGACACTATATTTTGCAGCACATTGATGTATCGCTTTGCGCGAGTATACGTGAAGTATCGCCACATTCTTTCTTTTAATATTCGATTAAATCTTTCCACAATTGCGGCTTTTATATCAGGATTCCGTGCAGCTCGAAACTGAATATCTTTCTTCTTTAGAAGCTCTTGAAATACAGCACCCATGAATTCTTTGCCTCGATCCGATTGCAGGCATACGGGTGATCGGCTATTAGTCGCTTTTTGCGTAAGTATCCGCGTAAAATCCTTAGCCACAGACGCAGCAGTCTTGTCGCGTAAAGGCTCGACCCATGCATATTTACTGAGCACATCTATGACTACGAGGAGATAGGTATGACCATCGTTGTAATCTTTGATCGAGCGAAGATCTACGAGATCAGCCTCCTAGACATCGTCAATGTTTCGCACACTGTAATGGCGTCGTGGAAATCGATGTTTTACAGGGCGATGTTTCGTGTAAGCATCCTGTGTCACCAACCACTGCACGGTCTTTTCGCTAGAAATTTTTTTTCGCGTTGCGCGTAATAATTTTTCAGCGCCCGAGAACGATGCTTCGTGGGACGGATTATAGTACAGCTTTTCCGTGGAATTTCAGCGCCTTTTCCACTATTCCCCTCCTCCTCTATAGGTGTCGTGATGTAATCATCATTTTTTGCGAGTGCACGATGCTGCTGCGCTCGCTCATTATCGGCAAAATGGAGATAACGCTGCAACACCGCGAAATACGCCGACCACTTTTCCCTCTCATCCTTGTACGAATTAGAATTCAGAATATCGTTCATCTCAGTGTCCAATCTACTCAGTGTCGTACCAAGGGTTTGCACTGTTTGCTGCTGTTGCCGTTGAACAGATTCCGTTTGTCGATTATTCTGCACGCCTATATGCTGAAGATTCTCTTCAGGCACGAGCACCATTTTTCTCGCATGCTCTATTATCCACTGCCGCCGATCAAACGTGACAAGAGCGTACCCAGTACGGGGGCGAGCAGCATCGGTAGGAACCCACCGTTTTGAACCACAAAACGTTTCTTGCTCTTCCAACTACCGCTTTTCGCAGCTAGTCGTCCAAGAATAGATGCGTGGCGACGCAACTTTTTTCTTTGTTCAGGCTTCAAAGGCACGTTACCACGTAGAATGTTTAACGCACACTTACAAATACAACGAATTATTCGTGGATCGGCTTTACGCAAAACGGCGTCTCGCTGCTCCTTGTTGAGATGCTGGAGTGCGTGCAATATTGCAACGTGCTTCTTGCAGAGAGAGGACCTGTTACCCGCCATCACAGCCGCAAGACTAGTACTTCTCCGGCTGTGTCGGTGCTTTTTAACTTTTTTCACGGCACGTAAACGAAATGCTGTGGATCATCGGGGAAAATACACGTTCGAAATCTACAGTTATCGGGAGTCGATTGTTTCAAGTCCAAGAGCAGATAACCGTGTGGTTTGCTCGTTGCGTCGTAATAAACTTTCTGCAGAAATCGGGGATTTTCGGGGAAAACCTGACGCGCCAAGTGCTGTATTTGAGTGCGATCTCGCGGATTTTTGAAAACTACTATATAATTAGCGTTCAGCGATATATCCCGTTGCCCGTGGCCCTGATGAAATAAATTTTGCGTTATAAAAAACACGCTCAAATTCTTATGATGACTACCCTTGGTGAAGAGGTCGACAACGCTATTGTTCGATGCGTCGCGCATCAAATCGTCAATAATTATAAGTTTTGCACGCGGATCGTTTGCATAATCCGAGGCTTGTGGTAAACCTTCGCGAAACTCTATCGAAGAACCGTACTCCATATACGCTTGTTGCCACTCGGAATAATAGAAAATAATTCGTTGAAACGGTTCACTATTCAAATGCAAAATGAATTTCAAAAACTTTTTCACAAAGTATGTTTTACCGCAGCCCGTGGGCCCGCAAACCATCGCCGTCCAAGGATGTTTCCACCGCACATCCATTTTTGCGAATGAGCACAATCTTCGTATTAGCTGAAACATATATAGGGTTCGAAAAGACGAATATACATAAGAACATAAAGTTTTATTTATATACATTATTTACAAAGTAGTGCGAGGTCTATATCTATATACATTATTCTTTATAACCGTAAGGAAGAGTGCCATATTCGCCATCTCGTCTCCGTTTGACGCTCGATGGTTTGCATGATTTTGTTTCAGGACGTGTGACGACCTGATGAAATGCCGTGCGTCGTATAGCGTCATACTTTAGCACAACAGGCTCGTCTCTCTCACCGGTTATAAAGGAGCGCACTGAGTTATAATTAATTAATCCCTTGTTCGCAAAATTAAGCGTTATCCCTTTTACTTTACATACTTCTTTTTCCTCTCCATTGGGAGTGCATACGATAAAAGAATAAAATTTTGGTCCGCCTGAAATGAAACTTCTAATATAACTACCTTCCCCGTAAGAGCTCAGCTCGTCTGTGAGATCCCCTAAGAGCTGTCCCGTTGGAGGCTCGTACACGTCTTTTTCTTCGTGCGATACGTAAATTACGGAATCGGTATCGCAGTACAAAGCACGACGACCCAGCCGCTCTAGGTAACTATAAAGTTTTAGGCGGGCCTAGGCTGTGGTGTATGCTGCTACTACGGCGTTCGCTATGCTGGATGGTATAACAGCGTCACTGATTTTCGTGTAGCTTACATACAATATTTCGTTACTTACGGGTAAAATACCCGTGATCTCGTGCTCAGGGCTAGTCAATAGTTCCATAAGTTTTTTACGCGTCGAAACTATTTCTGTCTGCGGTAGATTTTTCCGCTGCCCAAACTTCCCCCAAAATGAATTAAGACACAGCTTTGCAACAGATCGCAGCCCCGGATTTTTAGCTATGGAGTCGCGATTTAGCTTGATTCCTTCCGATCGTTCGAAATCGGCTATATAAAGATCTTGCGTGGCTTTATCTTCGGAGCAATTGTCGGGCCATCCACTGGCTTCTTGTTTGATTTTTAAAAACGTGTTAATATATTCGACAAAATGCCCCCCTGTCTGTGTATCGCGATTGAACTGCGTCGTTTCATATTGCCAAATTTCAGTCACGTCTATCACTCTGTACCCACACGACACGGCTTTTCGCAACTCGTCGACAACCCATGTACCCTTGAACACGCGCTCTACAGGATCTTCGTGTGTACATACACCCTGATTCATAATCTCACAGCAATTGCGGCATAGAGCAAATAATAATCGATTATGCATACGCACTGGTAATACGGGGTGGTAAAGATTACGAGGCGGCAATACGGTACATTTTAAGAGACCCTCAACGAGAGCGAGATCGGTGTTATCAGGACCTGTCAATTCCATGCACTCGTTACCCACGTATACTTTCGGATGGCCCACGGGATATTTACCGAACTTACATATATATGGGTACAGAGAGCAAACGTCTACATATCGTATTTTTTCCGTAGCGTTAACGTCATAGAGCGTAACCATGTTTTCTGTCCGTCCGCCGAAAAAAGCATCACGCGGATTGAGAGGCTCTGCTGTAGCTAAAGGGTTATCTTGCAGGAAAGTCCTCATCTCGGCTGTCGAATTTAACAAGCGATCGTAATCACACTCCCAAATTTCCGTGAGCAAATACCCTCCCGTTCGAATCCTCTCAGTTACAGCAGTAGTTCTCTCGAAACGCTCGTGCATGGATATTCCATCGCTTTGTCGGTTGTCTCTGCTTGTGGGATAGCAACGTAGGCAACCGTGCCAGTAGCAACCGTGAAACTGCAATACATGCGCCCCATTAGGAGTCTCGTAGTACCCGTCTACCAAGAGATTTTGAGGTATTCTGCATTCGCGTGTTCGGCCCGCATGAATAATACGAACACCCAGTGAGTGCTCTATCCACGATAGCCATGAAACCGCTTTTTTCAATTGATTTTGCGCCCATCTGTATCCCCCCGTGGGTATAATACCTATTGAATTATCTTTCAAGAAGTTTTTTCGAAAAACTCTGAAGCAGGCTGATGCTATTGTTGTACTTTCATCAAACGGGCAGACGCGACCGCTGGTAATGAACATATTGCGAAAAGCCATACACGCACGTCGTAAAATCGAGACATCTGTCTTACAATAGCTGATAAGCTCTTCCGAAAAAACGAATACACTAGGACCTCGATTTAATGGTCCTCGATTGAATAGACAGTCCCCACCATGTCGCACTTATCGATCGATTTTTCGCGTGGTGGGAGATGGTGGGGGACGCTTAAAGTCTGCCCGATCAGGCCCGTAGCACGGAGTGCCGATGCGCAGATACAGCATGGGCGGGCATACGCTACCTCGATTTAACAAGGTGCGATGCGGAGCCGGTCCCACCACTGGCCGTTAAATCGAGGTCGTAGTGTACGTAATTTTGGTCTTTTGTTTCGCGATACCAATCGAGAAATTTCCGGCGCTCATCGGCGCGCATCGTGTCCGGAGAATAATGCTCGAGAGGCGGCAATTCGCCTACGTAATTTTAATTTTCCGGCCGGTTAAACAAATGTGGAAAAGTGCCTTTAACGATAGCACCGGTAAGCCCGAAGGCTTTCGGTAAACCACTCAGAGGCATATGGAAATAATTTAGACTGTCGAGAAATACGAGCTTTCCGACGCGCATCGTAATAATTTTTGTACCGTTCATGATTAGTGTGGGGAGCTGAGTTTTTTTCTCTTCGATGAAATAACGCAAGATAAATTAAGCGTCGAAACCCCCTGCATTGTGAGCGATACAGATGGTACGCGAAAAACCTTCGAGCGGTTGCATGGCTAATTCGACAAGCTGGGCTACGGGGCTGTGACTAAACACAAATTCGTGTTCCCCGCAATGCTCGCACGGTTCGGTTATAGAGTCGTTAACACAGCAAAACGTGCAAACGCGCTGTGCCACGCAAAGATTTGGTTCGTGTACAAGAGTAGTCGCATCACCCTTCACAGGTGTGCTCTGCTGTGTTTCAAAATCATAAAAAATGAATAGTATTTTTTTCAAATCTGGAGTACTTCGAATCGGTTTCATGAAACACAAATGATTATTCGGTTGATCGGATTTGCACGTTTTGCAGTACCCTACTCCGCATTTATGCTTCTCTGATTTTTCCAAAGGCCTTATTGCTCGAAAGCAGTCCGGCATCGTTTCAGAGCTTCACAAACGCTAGGCTTTCTACGCCTCATGGTCACGATCGGCACCTTATGCCTCTGAAAGCAGTCCTCTCCGAAAAAATCGCGATTGCACGCCTCACATCTGATTATATTGCGCGAGCGCGTATTGCACGCCTGCAGCCCCCAGCATCGAGGACATTTTTTCTTTAAACATCTATGACCGAGTCGACGATATGCTGTGTTACACGAGGAACAAAAATCTCTACTGCCAACAGCTGCTCTGAGATTGAGAATAGGCTCGAAATGATGTGAACGCTCGTAATACAATATATACAGGGTGTGCTGAATTGTGCCTATGCTGTTCAGAACACCCTGTCTCCCGTCAAATAGGGGCTCCTCCCCGCGACCCAAAGTTAAAAACTCGTAAACGACAATTGCTAAGCCGTCTCGTGCCAAATAATCCTGATAGCGAGCAATCTCATATACGCCGCAACCTTCTACAGGTACACGAACATTTGCTTCTCTTGTAAGTTCGAGCGCTGTCTGTTTTTGTACAGGCCCCTTAATTTGCCTAATACGTTGCCATTTATCATGGAGGTTACCCGACCGTATTTCTCCTCGTTCTGCGTATGCTCGGGCTGCTACCAGTGAACGAGGTAAACACAGATTGTCAGTGTTTCGGATCGTGAGAATAGATTGTTTTGCGACATCTTCGTGTGTGAGACCTTTCCGACCGCGCCCTTCGACCCCCTTGACAGCGCACATTTTTATCGTGCACGAATCATCGATGTTCAAAGATGATGCACTTTGTGCCACGCTGCTTATCAATTTCCAAATATCTTCGAAAACATAATCTCGGGCCGGTCGGAAAGATAACCACACGGGCCCGTGCGGCAAGCTATTCGCTGTAAACGAAACGCCTACATGATCGCCGCCCTCGCAGAAGCTCATGATGTGCGTTAAGAGGTCGCGAAATGCACCGTTGAGCCAATCTACCACGCTAATGCCAGAGTCTGGCTGGCGAATTCTTAGCGAAGTTTCACGCCCTCGTAGTTTAAATCGCTTAAAATATCGCGTGTAATCGCCGATGATTTCGAAATGTTTTCCGGGTGGATGTATTTCTTCGAGAGGCCCACTCCTTGGTACAGTACGTCGCCTGCCTGCTCCTTTTTGCACCTCTGGAAAAGAGTCTCGTATTAGATTCTAGAATGGTTAAATGCAAAAATTATTGTGTTTTATCAGTATTTGAACCTCTCACGAGTCATAGCACTGCTTGAACACTTCGATATTACCAGTCAAACAAAGATGCTGACGAATACCCTGTTACAAAAGGACCCACTTACTTACATGCTTGATTAATTTTTCATGTGTAAGAAAAATTATTTACCAGAGTCGTCATCAGTCACGAGCATTTGAAGCCAATCGTCAGCTCTTTGCAATGCTATTTCCTCGTCTCTCTCGTTCTCGATCGGGTATTCCCACAGCTGATTTTCGCGATGGTCAAAACCATCATCAGGGTCAGAGGCTGGGATTGTTCGTCGTCCAGAATGGCATAGACCTGACGGGCCTGGTACAGCAGCGTCTGTTACCCTCTCCCTATCTATACCCTCTGGATAAATTTATAATTTAAAATTGACGCCACACCAATTTTTTTTTTATTTAAAAAAAAATTTTTTTATTATTTTTTATTTTTTTTGCACCTTAATTTCAACTTACGTTCGAAAATCGACGAATTAGTAAATATTTCCGAAGGATGCTCGATGCTGGAAACAGTACTCATAGGCTGCTCATCATTCAGCTCGGTGCATGACAGGTGCTGACTCGTTATGCTTCTCTGCTGGCATGCTAATTCCACAGCACAAGCCCCTTCTATAAGAGCTGCTTCTTCATCCGGCGATGCATCCAAGAGCTGTCGATATACTATATTAGGTGCACAACCATTAAAAATAATGCCCCTCTTTTAATAGAAGTACTGCTTTCAGCTCATAATTTCATATAAATGTTTTTCCCCCGATGATAATGTAAGGAGAGAGAGCTCATATCAATTTAATAAGACAGAGAAAGAGGAGATTGGTGAATAAGAATACATTTTTTAAATATATCATATTGAAAATCGTAAAATATTTTTTCTAACGATAACAGGCGCTCTGTACCCCTTTAATGAAAGAGAGAGAGAGACAGCGAGGGGTAGAGAGCACGGAACTACGCGAAGCATAGCACAAAGAGTAGAGCTCGATAAATAACGATTATCTCTGATTACGCAAACAGGTGCTCTGCATCGTGCTCATGAAAAAAGAGCGAGAGAGTGAGAGAATGGCAAAGAATGCGGAACCACGCGAAGCATGGCACAAAGAGTAGAGCTCGATAAATAGGGTTTGACCATACTATCGAAATAACAGCCGTGAAAATATTTTTTCAATACGCTTTAAGATCCATACCGCTTTAACGAAAGAGAGAGAGAGAGAGAGAGAGAGAGAGAGAAAGAGGAAATTGATCAATAAGAATACTTTTTGAATATGTCGCGTTGAAATTCGTAAAATTTTCTAACGATAACAGAAGCTCTGTATCGCTTTCATGAAAGAGAGAGACAAGGAGCGGTAGAGAGCTCGGGACCACGCGAAGCATGGCACAAAGAGAAGAGCTCGATAAATAAGGCTTGCCCGTGCTAGCGGAATAATGGCATCGTGAAAAAAATTTCAATACGTGCTGGCGTAATAATGGCGTCGTGAAAAAATTTTTCAATACAGTTTAAGTATCACAAATATACATGATTATTTTTTATGATAGAACAGAACTTACTTCTGATTTCATCGACAATACCGCGGACTCATGGCGCGTTTTCCAATCCTCGACGCTGCAGCTTTTCAAACACACACGCTAGCACTTGTTGACCATTTAGTATGCCTCTGTTGTAGGCTGCCGCTATGATTCGCAAGGGCGCCCACCATACAATATATTTTAGGCGTCTTAAAGTCTATCGCCCGATAATCGATTTAATTCGTTGCACCATTGCTCGTTACACCGACGACGAAGCTGAGAACTATGTAATACGGACAAACGCAAAAGATTTAATATACACTCGCGAAGTGCTCGATCTGCCATGATTGATAACGATACGTGATAATTCCCTGCTGGATTGAGACTGATTAACATTGCATCTTGTTCTGGCCATATAAATACTTAGCGCTAGCGCTAGCCTTCTGAGCGAATTTACTCATTTACTTAAATTGCAGCGCCATCAAAAATCGATGCCCCTTACGGCACAAAAACATGCACGATGAGGCATCAAGATATCAAGATATCAAGATATCAAGATCTCACCACATATGTATATAAGCATTCCAAATGCTCTTATTGTTTCAATGTAACATTATATAGCGAGACTCTGATCAAATTTTTTAGCGCTAGCCTTCTGAGCGAGTTTACTCATTTACTTAAATTGCAGTGCCATAAAAAATCGATGCCCCTCGCGACACAAAAATATGCATGATGAGGTATCGAGATATCAAGATATCAAGATTTCAAGATCTCGCCACAAATGTATATAAGCATTCCAAATGCTCTCATTGTTTCAATGTAACATGATATAGTGAGACTCTGATCAAATTTTTTAAACAGCGACTTCTTCGAAAAGCGCAACGAAGTGGAGATCGCTTAGCTTTGATATGCATTTTAAAACTTATTATCATTTTTCAAAAAATATACTTTTAAAAACGAGAAATAATTAGGTGGTCTAAATAATTTTCGTAAGTCTTAATGGGTCTTGAGGCCTAAATATATTGAAATTATATTACTATAAAGAGCATGAAGTACGAAAACACATTAAATGAAGAATAAGGAGAGATTCGCAGCAATGAGCAAAGAAGGCATGCAGTCTGCTGATGCTCCGCTGATGGTGCGTTTCACGCACCTCGAGAAATCGAGAAATCTCGTAGTGTTATACCCGAATACTCGGTGTACATCGAAAAATATAAAAAAAAGCCCCGCTATTGCTGCGATAGAAAGATTCGAGGCATGGAAAAAGATATGCATCAGAAAAGAGAGAGAGAAAGAGAGAGTTAGCGAATATTCGCACAAAGAGGAGAGCTCGATAACTATGCTCGTGATCTCAGCCGTACCTCTTTGCTAACCCTCGAGCTCATATCTCTCTCCAATATTTTTTTCTTCAAGTCCGATCAAATTTTCTTACATACCTCTAATAGGTCTTATATCATTTTCATGAATCATTGTGATATTGATACTCGGTTTTCGTCAAAACAAAGTAAACTTTGGCGTGCGCAAACTAGCTGTCATCCTCTATTCCAAAGAATATGACTTATGGATTTTGCTTGCAAATTTTTTATAAAATATTATTCTTATGCATATGCTGCTCTTCGAAAGAAAGGGTTGTATACATATATATATGCTGAACTACGGTGCTCGCGAAAGACGCGAAATAAAAAAGATGCTGTATGGGCTAAACAGACAGTCGTGTCTCCGGGGCTCAGTTTACTCTTATATTAATTACAAAGGGGCTCATTTACACGGACCACGTGCATTTTTGCGGGCCATGCATTTCTTGATGATCGCACCTTTAATACAGCCACAGAATCTTCTCTGCTGCTGTATATTATAGTGCGTAGACTTCAGTCGCCATTAAGTAGGCAAAGAATTCAGATCGCGAGCGAGAAATTTTATTTCAAATTAAAAAAAAAAAAAAAAAAAATGTATCCGCGATACAAAGAGGCCATTCCATCGGGCGCGTTTTGGTGCCGTGTGGTGGGGGTGCTGAGCGAACAGTCCATAGCCATACGTACCGCCGAAATGGTGGATACGTATGAGCAATTGGCCCAGTTGTTGTGCGATTTTGATATCGCACAACAAAAAGGCGCTCGTATGACGGCCAATGATGTGGTGGCGGGCGCGCCATGCGTTGCACGGTGCGACGCGATAATGTTACGCGGGGAGATAATTTCTTCCGATGACGCCGGATTCACGGAGGTACGCCTCATCGACGAGGGGCACAGAGGATATTTCGAGGTCGCGGACCTATACCAGCCGGAACCGTTGTTCGCCATGCTACCACCCCAGTGCGTGATATGTCGATTGATGGGTCTGGCTGGCGTGGACAACGCAGGCATCATCACCCTTTTGGAGAACCTGTGTCTCGGCGAGCCCCTCATGGAGGCTCGCATGGTGTACCGTAGTCACGATACACCACGTATACGCCTGCGGGGCCCTGATCGTCGGGATGTAGGGGGCATTTTGATAGATGCCCTCGGTGACAACATACCCTACGATCGGGGGTACCCCGATGAAGGGTTCGCCGAGGACGAAGAGGGTGGTGACGCGTAGCGCGTCCACTTGTGTGTGTGTGTGTGTGTGTGTGTGTGTGTGTGTGTGTGTGTGTGTGTGTGTGTGTGTGTGTGTGTGTGTGTGTGTGTGTGTGTGTGTGTGTGTGTGTGTGTGTGTGTGTGCCCCACAGTGCATCGGCTGTAGGCGTCATCGGAGCGGCGTAAGGATCTCCCCACAGACACGTAAGTTTTTCATATTTATTAATAAATAACAATAAAAATAATGATAATAATCGGGCCGCTCTGGCGAGGCCCTCAGAACTCTTTCCCCCCCCACCACCTCTCCCGAGAGAGAGCGAGAGAGATAGAGAGAATAATTAAAAAAAAATGAATAATAATAATAATAATAATCGGACCACTCTGGTGAACCCTCAGAACTCTTTCCCCCCACCACCTCGCCCCACCACAACCCCCACCACGCTCGGAACGAGGCTCTGACGTGGGGGGAAAGTGGAGGGGATAGGAGTGGGGATAGGAGTGGGGGTCTCCAGAGTGGTCCATATACTACTAAGACAATTTGACTCCAAATAAACTAGCAATTCAGTGAAATTCGTAGCGTGAGGCACTGTTTCCGTTCTTCGTCGTATTCCCACCCTGCGGTCAATTTACAATTCCATTCAGGGATAGGCGAAACTAACTTAAAAAAAAAAATGACGAATGGTTTTTCTTTCCTCATTTATTGTAAATTTAAGTGAAGAGTGGATTTCCACTCGTCGTTTATTTTGGGTAAGAGTGGCGAATGAATTTCCACTCGCCATTCGTTTCGCGTTCGAGTGACGAGTGGATTCCCACTCGTAATTTATTTCGGGTACGAGTGGCCAATGAATTTCCACTCGCCATTCGTTTCGCGTTCGAGTAACGAGTGGTTTTTCATCCTGTATTTACTTCGCGACCGAGTGACGAATGGATTCCCACTCGTTGTTGACATCCGAACTGAGTGGAGAGTGGGGGAACCATTCGAACGCCGTCGTCGGTTCGAGTGGAAAAACACTCGTTATTTGTTTACTTTCAGATCCGAATGAATTCCCATTCGACAAATTTTTCGAAAAAGATGGATTCTTGAATCAATAATTCCTTTAAATTAAAATGAATTTCCACTCGATATTCGGTTCAAATACAAGTGGAAATTTATTGTAGTGATGCAGTGATAATAAGATAAATAGATAGATAGATACATAGACAGAGAGACAGAAAAAGATTGAGAGAGAATGAGAGAGAGATTCAGAGAGATTGAGAGAAAATAAGAGAGATTGGGAGACAATAAGAGAGATTGAGAGAGATTAAAAGAGAATAAGGGGGAATCAGAGAGATTGAGAGAGAATAAGTGAGAATGAGAGAGAATGAGATAAATTGGGAGAGAATGAAAGAGGTTAAGAGAGAATAAGAGAGATGGAAAGAGAATAAGAGAGAATGAGAGCGAATGAAACAGAATGAGAGAGATTGAGAGAAAATGAGAGAGATGAGAGAGATTGAGAGAGAATAAGAGAGAATGAGAGAGATTGGAAGAGATTGAGAGAGATTAAGAAAGATTAAGAGAGATCGAGACAAAATGAGAGAGATTGAGAGAGAATAGGAAAGAATGAGAGAGATTGAGAGAGAATGAGAGAAATTAGCAGAGATTGAGAGAGAATTAGAGATATTGAGAGAGAATGAGAGAAATTAGCAGAGATTGAGAGAGAATTAGAGATATTGAGAGAGAATTAGAGGGATTTAGAGAGAATGAGAGAAATTGGGAGAGATGAAGAGATTTAGAAGGAATGTGAGAGATTGAGAGAGAATAAGAGACAATGACAGAGATTGAGAGAGAATGAGAGAGATTGAGAGAGAATAAGAGAGATTGGGTGGGAATGAGAGAGATAGAGAGAGAATGAGAGAGAATGAGAGAGAATAAAGAAGAATGAGAGAGAATAATAGAAAATAAGAGAGATTGAGAGCGAATAAGAGAGATTGAGAGAGAATAAGAGAGATTGAGAGAGATTCAGAGAGAATGAGAGAGATTAAGAGAAAATAAGAGAGATTGAGAGAGAATAATAGAGATTGAGAGAGATCGAGAGAGAATGAGAGAGATTGAAAGAGAATAAGAGAGAATCAGAGAGATTGAGAGAGAATAAGAGAGAATGTGAGAGAATGAGAGAAAATGAGATAAATTGGGAGAGATTGAAAGAAGTTGAGAGAGAATAAGAGAGATGGAAAGAGAATGAGAGAGAATGAGAGCGAATGAAAGAGAATTAGAGAGATTGAGAGAGAATGAGAGAGAATGAGAGAGATGGAGAGAGAATAAGAGAGAATGAGAGAGATTGGAAGAGATTGAGAGAGATTAAGAAAGATTAAGAGAGATCTAGACAAAATGAGAGAGATTGAGAGAGAATAAGAGAGAATGAGAGAGATTGAGAGAGAATGAGAGAATGAGAGAGATTGAGAGGGAATAGGAGAGAATTAGAGAGATTGAGAGAGAATGAGAGAAATTGGGGGAGATTGAGAGAGATTGAGAGAGATTGAGAGATAATGAGGGAAATTGGGAGAGATTAAGAGAGATTTAGAGAGGATGAGAGAGATTGAGAGAGAATGAGAGAAATTAGCAGAGATTGAGAGAGAATTAGAGATATTGAGAGAGAATTAGAAGGATTGAGAGAGAATGAGAGAAATTGGGAGAGATTAAGAGAGATTTAGAAGGAATGTGAGAGAATAAGAGAGATTGAGAGACAATGGGAGAGATTGAGAGAGAACAAGAGAGAATGTGAGGGAATGAGAGAGGTTGAGAGAGAATAAGAGAGATTGAGTGGGAATGAGAGAGATGGAGAGAGAATGAGAGAGAATAAGAGAAAATGAGAGCGATGGAGAGAGATTAAGAGAGAATGAGATAGATTGGGAGAGATTGAGAGAGAATTAGAGAAATTGGGAAAGAATAAGAGGGATTGTGAAAGAATGAGAGAGAATGAGAGAGAATGAGAGAAATTGGGAGAGATTGAGAGAGATTGAGAGAGAATTAGAGGGATTGAGAGAGAATGAGAGAAATTAGGAGAGATTTAGAAAGAATGTGAGAGAATGAGAGACATTGAGAGAGAATGAGAGAGATTGAGAGGGAATAGGAGAGAATTAGAGAGATTGAGAGAGAATGAGAGAAATTGGGGGAGATTGAGAGAGATTGAGAGAGATTGAGAGATAATGAGGGAAATTGGGAGAGATTAAGAGAGATTTAGAGAGGATGAGAGAGATTGAGAGAGAATGAGAGAAATTAGCAGAGATTGAGAGAGAATTAGAGATATTGAGAGAGAATTAGAAGGATTGAGAGAGAATGAGAGAAATTGGGAGAGATTAAGAGAGATTTAGAAGGAATGTGAGAGAATAAGAGAGATTGAGAGACAATGAGAGAGATTGAGTGAGAATGAGAGAGATTGAGAGAGAATAAGATAGATTTAAAAAGATTGAAAGAGAATGAGAGAGATTGAAAGAGAATGAGAGAAAATCAGAGAGATTGAGAGAGAACAAGAGAGAATGTGAGGGAATGAGAGAGGTTGAGAGAGAATAAGAGAGATTGAGTGGGAATGAGAGAGATGGAGAGAGAATGAGAGAGAATAAGAGAAAATGAGAGCGATGGAGAGAGATTAAGAGAGAATGAGATGGATTGGGAGAGATTGAGAGAGAATTAGAGAAATTGGGAAAGAATAAGAGGGATTGTGAAAGAATGAAAGAGAATGAGAGAGAATGAGAGAAATTGGGAGAGATTGAGAGAGATTGAGAGAGAATTAGAGGGATTGAGAGAGAATGAGAGAAATTAGGAGAGATTTAGAAAGAATGTGAGACATTGAGAGAGAATGAGAGAGATTGAGAGCGAATAAGATAGACTGAGAGAGATCGAAAGAGAGAGAATGAGAGAGAATGAGAGAGATTGATGAAGAATGAGAGAAATTGGGAGAGATTGAGAGAGATTGAGAGAGAATTAGAGATAATGAGAGAGAATTAAAGGGATTGAGAGAGAATTAGAGAAAATAGGAGAGTTTAAGAGAGATTTAGAAATAATGTGAGAGATTGAGAGAGATTGCGAGAGATTGGAAGAGTATGAGAGAGAATCAGAGAGATTGAGAGAGAATAAGAGAGAATGTGAGAGAATGAGAGAGAATGAGAAAAATTGGGAGAGAATGACAGACATTAAGAGAGAATGAGAGAGAATGAGAGAGAATGAGAAAGATTGAGAGAGAATGAGAGAGAATGAGAGATATTGAGAGAGACTAAGAGAGATTGAGAGAGGCTAAGAGAAAATGAAAGAGAATGAGAGAAATTGGGAGCGATTAAGAGAGATTAAGAGAGAATGAGAGAGATTGAGAGAGAATGAGAGAAATCGGGAGAGATTAAGAGAGAATAAGAGAGATTGAGAGAGAATGAGAGATTGATTGATTAATTGATTTATTACTATGCCCTAGCAAGCCATGGGGCAAATACAGAGTTTTACAACATCGCGATAGAGATTACTTACAGTAGAATATAGAGTAAAGCATATGATAAAGAGACTAAGAGAGATTAAGAAAGATTGAGAGAGAATGAGAGAGAATAAGAGAGAATGAGAGATATTGAGAGATAATGAGAGAGAATGAGAGAGATTGAGAGAGAATAAGAGAGAATGAGAGAGATTGAGAGAGACTAAGAGAGATTAAGAGAAATTGAAGAGAAGAATTAGAAAAGAGAAGAATTAGAAATTGAAGAGAAGAATTAGAGAGATGAAGAGAATGAGAGAGAATAAGAGAGAATAAGAGAGATTGAGAGAGAATGAGAGAGAATTAGAGAGAATGAGAGAAATTGGGGGAGATTAAGAGAGATTAAGAGAGAATGAGAGAGAGTGAGAGAGATCAAGAGAGAATGAAAAAGATTAAGAGAGAATGAGAAAGAATTAGAGAGATATTGAGAGAATGAGCTAAATTGGGAGAGATTAAGAGAGATTGAGAGAGAATGTGAGAGAATAAGAGAGATTGAGAGAGAATGAGAGAGATTGAGAGAGAATGAGAGAGAATGAGAAAGATTGAGAGAGAATGAGCGAGATTGAGAGAGAATGAGAGAGAATTAAAGATATCGACAGAGAATAAGTGAGAATGAGAGAGAATGAGAGCGATTGAAAGAGAATGAGGTAGATCTCCCTTAATCGCTCTTATTCTCTCTCAATCCCTCTTATTCCTCTCATTCTTTCTCAATCTGTCTCATTCCTCTAATTCTTTTTCAATCTGTCTCATTCTCTCTCAATCTCTCTCATTCTCTCTCATTCTCTCTTAATCTCTCTCGTTCTCTCTCATTCTCTTTCAATCTCTCTCATTCTCTTTCAATCTCTCTCATTCTCTCTCAATATCTCTCATTCTCTCTCATTCTCTCGCAATCTCTCTTATTCTCTCTCAATATCTCTCATTCTCTCTCAATCTCTCTCATTCACTCTTAATCTCTCTTAATCATTCTCATTCTCTTTTAATGTCTCTCATTCTCTCTCAATGTCTCTTATTCTCTCTCATTCTCTCTCAATCTCTCTTAATCTCTCTCATTGTCTCTCATTATCTCTCAATCTCTCTTATTCTCTCTTATTCTCTCTCATTCTCTTTAAATTTCTCTTAATCTCTCTTAGTCTCTCTCAATCTCTCTCATTCTCTCTTATTCTCTCTCAATCTCTCTCATTCTTTCTTAATCTCTCTCATTGTCTCTCATTATCTTTCAATCTCTCTTATTCTCTCTTATTCTCTCTCATTCTCTCTCAATTTCTCTTAATCTCCCTTAGTCTCTCTCAATCTCTCTCATTCTCTCTTATTCTCTCTCAATCTCTCTCATTCTCTCTCATTATCTCTCAATATCTCTCATTCTCTCTTATTCTCTCTCATTCTCTCTCAATCTCTCTTAATCTCTCTTAGTCTCTCTCAATCTCTTTTATTCTCTCTTAATCTCTCTTAATCTCTCTTAATCTCTCTCAATCTCTCTCGTTCTCTCTAATTATCTCTCATTCTCTGTCAATCTCTCTAATTCTCTCTTTATATTTCTTATTCTCTCTCAATCTCTCTTATTCTGTATTAATCTCTCTTATTCTCTCTCATCCTCTCTCAATCTCTCTTAATCTCTCTTATTCTCTCCCAATCTCTCTTATTCTCTTTCAATCTCTCTGAATATCTCACTTTCTCTTAAGCTTTCTCTGTCTCTCTTAATCTCTCTCATTCTCTCTTAATCTCTCTTAATCTCTCTCAATCTCTCTCATTCTCTCTCATTCTCTCTGAATCTCTCTTAATCTCTCTCATTCTCTTTTAATCTCTCTCATTCTCTGTCAATCTCTCTCAATCTCTCTTAATCTCTCTCATTTTCTCGCAGTCTCTCTCATTCTCGCTCATTCACTCTCAATCTCCCTCAGCTCTCTCATTCTTTCATTCTCTCTGATTCTCTCTTATTCTCTCTGAATCTCTCTCTATCTCTCTTATTCTTTCTGATTCTCTCTTATTCTCTCTTAATCCCTCTCAATCTCTCTCATTCTCTCTGATTCTCTCTCATTCTCTCTCATTCTCTCTCAATCTCTTTCAATCTCTCTCCATCTCCCTCATTCTCTCGCAATCTCTCTCATTCTCGCTCATTCTCTCTCAATCTCTCTCAAGCTCTCTTATTCTCTCAATCTCTCTCATTCTCTCACAAACTCTCTCATTCTTTCTCAATCTCTCTTATTCTCTCTCAATCTCTCTCATTCTCTCTTAATCTCTCTCAATCTCTCTCTGTCTCTCTGTCTATGTATCTATCTATCTATTTATGTTATTATCACTGCATCACGTCAATATATTTCCACTTGTATTTGAACCAAATATCGAGTGGAAATTCATTTCAATTCAAAGGAATTATTGATTCAAGAATCCATCTTTTTCGAAAAATTTGTCGAGTGGAAATTCATTCGGATCTGAAAGTAAACAAATAACGAGTGTTTTTCCACTCGAACCAAAGACGGCGTTCGAATGGTTTCCCCACTCTTCACTTAGTTCGGATGTAAACAACGAGTGGGAATCCATTCGTCACTTGGTCGCGAAGTAAATACAAAATGAAAAACCACTCGTTACTCGAACGCGAAACGAATGGCGAGTGGAAACTCATTCGTCACTCGTACCCGAAATAAATTACAAGTGGGAATCCACTCGTCACTCGAACGCGAATTAAATACAGAATGAAAAACCACTCGTCATTCGAATGCGAAACGAATGGCGAGTGGATATTCATTCGTCACTCGTACCCGAAATAAACGACGAGTGGAAAAGCATTTTGTATTTTAATGATGTATTTAAATACTTTTTCATTCGATGTTGCCCATCCCTGATTCCATTCATCTCCATCGTCAAACGTTTTCATCATCGTTGTCGTTCATTTCAAAAATTTTTTAAAATTTTTTAATTATCGAAGTAGTAAGAGTCTCAAAGTGTCTCTTTTCACGTGTCTGCATATCTTCGTTTTTGTTGCGCGGTGTCTCCGATCTCAGTCAGTCGACACCCCATGACGTCCTGAGGGCTGAACACGGGATTTCCGGGTCGTTCGTATTGCAAAAGCCTATGATATAATTTCTTATGTTGTTTTCCTTTTCCGCGTTATCATTTTGTGTTAATTCAGTTTTTTAAAAAGTTATGTGACGTTAAATTCAGATTTTATGAAGGGTCATTTTGTGTGAAACGCAGTGTCTAATTAAAACTATTTTGCTAATTTAAATTTCTTGAGCTTAAATTCAATTCTTGTTTCAAATTTTTTTCAGTTATTTATTATTATTTATTCCAGTTATTTATTTCCAATTTTTTTTTGTGCATTTAAATTATTTGACGTTTCAAGTAAACCATTCTAGATGAATCCGTTCGTATCCAAATCCGTTGTATTTGAGACTATTTTTCTTGTGAAATTCTTTTCTCTAGGCAGTGCTCGTTGTTCGTAAATTCAGTGAAGTATGTGCGCGTTAAATTTATTTGAGTAATTTACATTTTATTCCGGGATGGAATCGATCAATCGTGTTTCTTGTGTTTATGACTTAATATTCGTCCCTGATGTAATTTTTATGAATTATCTGGGGCGAAATTGATTTTCCGGCAATTTAAAATCCTTCGAGTAATTAGGCTCAATTGTGTTGTGGTCGAATGAAATTTTGTGTTGGTTTTCTTTTGTGAGAGTTGTCCCGTCGGTTGATCATAGACGTTTACCAGTTGAAAATAGCTATCGTCATAGTTGCGGTCGTGTTGGTCGTTGCGATAATTTCGTTCATCCTTGTAATTTGTGAGGATAAGCCCTGGGAGACTGATACTGAAGATAGCCCTGCGGTTAACTTGCTCCAACGTCAGTGAAAGTCGCGATCGCATATTTTGGTCAGGAATTTATTTAATGTATTCACACCATTTTTCTCCATTCACACTACGCGTTTTGTTTGTCCGATTTTGCCGAATTACAATTTAATAGTCTTGTCCCATGTGTCTCACGAAAATTACGGAGTTTTGTTCGCAAGATTTTGTTTCAATCTGCCATTGTTACCAAATTATGCACTCTCCGCTCATCCAGAGCAATTTTCCGCAAGGTTAGGCTTAAAACAGCGCAATAATCTGGCCATTGCCGACTTTGTCTCGAACAATATGCTAAAGGGAAAGCCACACCCTTTCTTGGCCGAGGTGAGAAAAGTCGAGGGTAAGGACGTAACACTACAAACGTTCTTTTTCAATGTGCTCATAACTCCAAGGTATCGCTCGTATCAGCAGGGAGAACTCTTCTGACGTCAGTCCGGGTTAATGCGACTTTTCTTTGGCGAACAGTTTACGCCATATGCTTCTTCGACGGAGTTAAATTTTATGTTTTAACAAGATTCTCATGCTGGAAAAGATAATGCTTCTTATAATTGAATCCAATTCTTTTAAACGTAGATCCTCCAATGTCCTACGGAAAATATGCCGATATTTGCATCGAAATCTCGTGAAACGCTGGGAGGTTTCAACGCCTCTTATTGCTGGAAGATTTGTGGTTCCATGTAAGTGTCTTCGCTCTCCACATCGTAATCGCATGGTACAGTATCAGTAGACATTGGGCACAGGATTCTTTTGTCATCCTGCTGGCTTAATACTTTATTATTTTGCATAAACGTCTCTACAACATGCTTTGAGCTGCGTATCATATGCTGGGGTCCTAATCAGGGTTTTACAATGAACTAAGTACTCTTTGTAAACATCGGACCTGATGATTTTTAGTGTAGCTTCTCTAACGCCCTTTGCATGTCTATTTTCAGGCTCATTACCTTGTACTTTATACGGGTACAATTTTGCCTTAAGACCTACAAGCTCTCTCATAATTTTACCCGTATTTTCATGTTTCATAAGACCCAGCACTTTTTTTTATTAGCAAGGAGCATTCCATAGGGATTATTTGTTGGGTAATCGGATGTATCGAATTGGTGTATGTCACGTCTCATGGTTTCGTAGATATTCGGAGTGGTTACGTGGTGGATTAGGCTATCCGTAGCTGTCTACAATCATTTTGCTTGCTCACCGAATATAATCTTCATGTAGTTATAGTGGAAACGGTATAAATAGGATTTAGACAGGTCGAGAATTGCAAATTCAGTATATATTGGTTTATTTGACTTCACCGTAGCTTTAGTCAATTCTGCTATAATCATTTCACCGTGGAATATGGTATTGCTATGAAAGGTTGCTCGAGCGATAAGAGCACCATATCGCGCATGCTCACGTGTAACTAGCTTTACTTCTCGATGATTACATGGATTTTCCATCGGTTTCCCAAACACCGCATTAGTCATCAGTTTGTAGAAATTTTTCTCGAAATCGTTATTGAATTGCTTTCTAAAATTCAAATTGAGATCAATGTATTTTTTCAAACCAGGAGATTGCTTGAATTTTATCACGCGATGAATTTTTGTAAATTTTCGACCCAATCTCAGAAACTCCTTCAAATTACGATAGTGAATAATGTATTTTTCCTTCGGTAGCAATGTCGTCATCAATTTTGAATTTTTAGATTGTGGGGCTCGATAGGGTTTTGGACATAATCTGTAAGTCTTTGCAAGATATGTGGAGCTCATTAGGATACTGCAAGTCGACCTCAAGTATATACCCAATTGGTGAGTCTTCGGGAATATTTTCAATATTTTAAGTAAAACTTTCCTCCCATTCAAATAAGCTGCATGGTAGTAACTCGTTCATAGCTGAACCGTACAAGTTATTGACATCATAGTACATCAGATGTGACTTGGTGGTGTTTGGATCGAAATTGGTTTGCATGCTTCGATTGTTAGCTTTCGCATACCTCTTTTTACATTGCGCGACTCCGCCTCAGAAGCCTATTTCAATAAAAAGTAACATATCCACGTCCGTGAAGAGTTCGAGTTGAATTTGAGTGCACGTGAGCATTGCATCGAATGAAAGATCAGAGGGCTTTGTAGTAATGGAGAGGACCTATATTGTACGTATTTAACCAATTTCGCCAAAAATTCTCAAATATGTCGGCCAAAAGGAGCACATCTGTTTTTAAATATATTTCCAAAATTTCACCTAAAGTTTTTATCTTGAATGATTTCCAAACATTAGACGCGTGCGCATATTTACTATCGGAAATCTCTGTACTATTGAGCTTCGAAAAAGCCTTTTTTTCAGGGCAATTCGATCTCATCGGGAATATCCTATTAACATGGTCATAAGGGATATTACCTTTTCGCGTCAATAGCTTCCATTCAGCCTCACTATTACAATTTGCGCGTATAATTATTTTGTTATCTTACGTTCAAATCTGAGGCTTAATATTCGATGCTACTCGGCATTAATCGGAATGAGTTGATAGATCTGTAATTTACAACATTTCCCTTGACACTATTTAAGAATGAAATATATTTTTCCTTTTATATAGGTAAAAGATATAAATAGCCTACGAATGCAGTCGCTAATAACCTTATTAAAAAATGAGAACCGTTTCCCGCAAAATTGTGGAATACAATGGGAACTTCATGAGAATTCTTAATATTAAAATTGAAATCTTGATGTGCAGCATTGCGATAAGCCTTCAAGATAAATCGGGTACAAAACCTTCAACGATAAACCGACTATCTTCAGTGAGCACCGTGGACTTTATCGTCGGTTTTCAAGGCTTCAGGAGACCTATAAACGAATTTTTGCTGAATGAAATAGTGCTCATGGAAATCTGTGACAACACCGAACCCCCGAGGTTCTTCTTTGAACCTCCAACGCCATGGAACTCTCTACCAGCGAAGTATGAAACGACGAATTCATGGCTAGAACGAAATTTTCATGGATTACGATGGAATGCAGGAGACACACCGTACGAAGCCGCCGGAGCAATAATTGGTGCTATCTTGAAACAAGCTCGAAATATTTACGTGTAGGGATTGGAGAAAAGGATCTGGTTAGCGCGAGTCACGGATTGGTTGGCACATATTATCGATGCAGACACTTCCGTGTGTCCATCATTGCAGAAATTTCCAAAAATATCAGCCAACAGTGAATGTTCACATCGACCCCATGACTCAAAATATAATTGTGCCAACGCAAACGTGAATCTCTGAGGAGTTGGTATTTTTTAAATGGATTAAAATAATATAATTGAAAAATATATGTGTGTTTTTTTAATGAATTAAACCATGCAACAATTTTATACATACATTTCAACTCATACATTTTATTCTTCTTCTACCACCAAGTATTCACTAGAGCCAGGGATAGAGTCAGAGTTTGACTTTTTGAATGATGAGCACTCATTAATTCACACACATTTTCCATTGCTGTCGTCGTTTGCGTATAATCACCATCCCTTAGAAATCTCGTTGGGCTGTTGTTTTGATGGCGTCAGATGCATTTGAATTCTGCGCTGTTGTATTTTCCGCCGTCGTTATTCATGTAGATTTGATTTTTATGCGCAGCTTCAATTATCTCTTCGAATATTTCTTTAATCTCGTCAAACGCCTTCACGAATCTTGCAGGTAAGAATACGGCGAATTCATTGCTGATGTCCACCACGATCCTGTTTCCGAATTTCGTCTGGACTGAGAAATTAGGACTGAGATTGGATGATCCGACTGAACGGTGAGTTCAGCCAATTTTTTCGTTGGCAAGAATTCCGCTATTATTCCTACCTTGTTGATACATGCGAAATGCATTTTTACTTTTCGATGTATTGTTCAATCAATTTGTGATGAATCCAAGATCCGATCTCGTACGTATAAGATTTTTGACTTCTTCGATATACTTTGAAAGCAAGAGCAATCGTTTTTTTTTAGTTCACGTTGCTTATCTCGAATGTAAACTGCTGCAATTCAGGCGTGCATCTTAAGATTATATAGGCCTTCCTAATTCCGAACCCTCCACCAACCCGCAATACTAGGATTCAATAGAATTTGTCACACTTTTCCCCGCCCACACTTTGGAGCCACACATTTCACAATTCCGTACAGAAGCTGCAGGATCATCGATATGAGTCATGATGTGAGGTGCATTCCAATGTTCCATACAGGACAGATATGATATATATTTACCTTCTGCACGAAGATTTTCGGGTAAACGATCATAAAACATGTAAATTGTTCGATCATAATATTTTAAAAGCATAAGCTTCGTCATATTCTCAAGATAGCCCCTTGATAATCCCCACGGATACTTGGCACCGAGAACGCCATAAGGATATCCATTCATGCTGATAGCGAGAACGCAAATAAGCCCATCACCCCGGCATTACATAAACATCAATGCCTCATTTACCCGCGGTCTGTCAAAATATCTGGCGTCATAGTCGATGCTCTGCGCACATATCCATCTCGGTGCTAACTCGCTCCTTTTTTTTTAAATCTGCGCAGGCGCAAGCGTTTCCAAACATGCAGTATGGCATTATCTGCTCTCGAAGGTAAGGCGAGGGCTCGAAACACATCAAAACACGTCGATGACGCATATTTAACGAGTATTCCATTTTCCGTTAAATTTTTTTCTCCATCAATACAGAATCAATTAGTTTTCCACATTCTCAAATTCTTAATCAAAATCACTCACGATCACGTGCAATTTCTTCGCACCAGCCTCAGCGAGCGGCTCTTTACGCAGAATTCCATGCATAAATCACATGAATTTGAGCTCGAATATCGAATCAAACGTGCCTTTCCATATTTTCAATCTGTTCTTCTTCTCAATTTTATCGCGGTTTGAAAAAAGAACTGAGGCAATACCCTGCACTACATCTACTCATGCGCCAGTCAGTGATGGGGAAACGCTTATGTAAATGAGGTCAGAAAAATACTTGTTGGGGCATTTTAATGCGTTTCCTTCACGTTTCAAGGACCAGTCAGACACCTCTAAAATTGTGTGGCATCATGAGTCGGTCTTTGCCAGATTGCGGTCTGACACTTAGCACACGACCAGAAATGAATTATGATGAGCGATGAGGCGCAACAAACAGACGCGTCGGTCCAGGAAGGTGCGTCGTGTATGGTTAAAAGATTTAACGCTCCATTTCACTATTTACCTGTTAGAGATAGCGATTTTCGAATGCCACGATGAAAGATAAGGTGCACTGCATCTGCCAGAAATAGCAGCATTTAAATATCACTCTCAAAATAAGCCCTCCCCCCCCCCCCACCGTCCTACAGACGCGCCAGTCTAACTGATAACCGACGAGTGTAAATGCCGCCATGAAAGATTACGTGCACCGCAGCTGCCGGAGATAGCGGCATTCCAATACCACCCCCCCCCCCCCCCCGCCATCCTCAATGTCTCGACCCATAAGAGATTAGGTGCACTCCTGTTGTCAGAGATAGCGACTTCCCAAAGCTATCATCAAAATAAGCCCCCACCCCTCCCTGGTTCATGTGGCGGTTAAGTGGTTCGTGTCTGAGCTAAAAATGCCGGCAAATGCCTGTGGTATGGATCTGGTGGTAGAACCAGCCTTGTTTCTCTAGTGAACCCCCAATATATATGGGACGTGATATGTTGATAAAGAATCTAAGTCGATGTTTTTGGACCCAGCGTAGCTAACGTACAATGTGAAAACGTGAAATAAAACCGGCATTTTCTAAAATCTGAAAAAATTCAGAAAAATCTTATAAAATAAAACTAAATCTTTGAAGTCTATTAGAACATGGAGATTCCATATCATCGAAAGAAAAATAAGAAAAACAAAAAAAAATAACATTATTGGATTGCATTTTTTAAGAAAGCACATAAAAGCTTATAATAATATTGGCTGAAAAATATTTATTCAGATACTTATAGGGCATCGACTTCATTACGATAATATTAACAGCTATCATAATGTCGATTATTACGTTAATGCTCATATATAGCATTATAGGTTTAATGAGGATTTCGGACAATATTTGTGAGATCACGATCCTTAAAAGTGAGCCGATCAGTTAAGTTATGCAAACATGCACAATAAGTGCGAATGAAACATCAACTACCAAGTTGCAGTAGAGTGGCACTTTTTTACATCTGCCCATGGCAAGGGAGCAGGTGATGTTCTGGCTGGAACTATTAAACGCCTTGCATGGCATGCAAGTTTGCAGCTTTCAGCAGACTGTCGAATTCTAAACCCACGATCGCTATACGAATGGTGCACATTACACATTTGCAACGTTGAATTTTTTTATACAACGCAAAGAGATTACGACACAACCGCCGAGTTCCTAAAGCCATGGTTTAATACCGCGCGTACACTTCCACAAGCGCAACAAACGCATGGCGTGATTCCCGGGACCGAACATACTGTTATTACTCGTCGATATTCCGTATCTATTACCAACATTACTTGTACAATAACCGAATGAAAAAATCGTTAAACTCGAATCATCGAAGATATAATTTATGATATAAATATTATCATGATATATTTTATTCCCTCTAACTGTCTGAGCCGACATTTTTCGGCCCATTTTATAATGAGCTTTTATGTTCATTCTTATATCAAAAATGTAATACAACAATGATATTTTTTTTAAATTATCCTTAATTTTCTTTCAATATTATAAAACTCCATGTTCTAATAGGCGTCGAAAATTTTTTTGTATTTTATATGATTTTTCTGAATTCTTTAAGATTTTAGAAAATCGGGTTTCTTTCCACGTTTTTAAGTTATACGTCAGGTACGCTGGGTTGAAAAATCTGAAAAATTTTCGATTGCGTTTTTCGTCATTGTTACACACAGGTTTATTTATCCCGTGGTAACTGGTTATTATTATTATTTTATTCGCTGAAGTCAAAGGTCCCGGCGATTGGATTCTCTGTCCTATTTTAAGCTAGGTAGCACCTCACCTTGTTTGTAGTTGTATTTGGTGATGATCGGAGCTGTGATTCAATGAAGGAGTACATGTGGTTTCACACTATTGTATTTATTCAAGAACACATAACGATCAGAGTCCCTTTCACAATGATAGATATAGATGCTACAAAGGTTGAATATAATACTCTGGGATGACGCGCAATGCCGCTAAGGTAAATCAGCATGAACAATTATATCACAGAGGAAGGAAGCGCCGCTAAGGTGATCCTTCACTAGATGAGTTCTTATACAAAACTTGTTTGAAATAAGGGTTTGAAAAGATCACGCCAATCACGCTCGCAAGAACCTAAGTACGCGAACGGACTTGCCACTAACGAACGAGACCCCTCGACCGATTGCTAAGAGCGTCGTATTAAGACTGGCTTGAAAATCTGTCGAGGGAACCCTCGTTAGATTAAGGTGTCCGGCTGCGGGGGTCACATGCGGGTGGATTGAGAAATCATCGCTGGATGGAAATTCCGGAGCTTTCGAAACCTAGTTGTGCAAGGGATCGAAGATCTGGAAGGAATCTGCTGACCCATGGTCTACGGCAAGGTAGCTTTCTACATCTGGCGCAAGAGTCAGATACCTGGAGGGAATCTGCTGATGCGCGATTTGCGCGAGTAGCGATAGCTCGGTTTGTCACATCATATACTTAACACAAAAAATTTCTAAAGCCAATCAGAGACATCGACTTAGAATCTTGAACTACATGTCATGCAATGCCCCATAGTAATGAGTAAAAACGTCGATTATCGGCCAAGATTGGGCTGCACTATCGGGGATCGATTTGTAGATACACAGGTTGGTGTCTATTTTGAAAAACACGTGACATAATTTTTGCAGATTTTTTCCTTCATTTTTTTAGCTACCATTGGGTATCGAATTCTTTCATTTGCGTGATGGTCGAACGGGGTTGATGAGTAGTAACGATCCAAGTTGACAAGAAAAAGAATGAGGTGTGCTGTCCGTGGATTCAAACTTTATTGTTTTTTTTTCACTCAATTTTGGGTTTGGGTTTGGGTTTAAACCCAAAGCTTAAAAAAATTTTCCTCATTTTCTTCCGAAGGCTGACAAAATTTTAGTCATTTTTAAGTTGGGAACTCTAAAAACACTCCTGGGATTCATAAGAATGTAAAACAGACGTAATAAATCTTTTCCAACAATTTTAATACTTTTTTTTTTTGAGTGGCTATTGAAACGAACAATAGACGTTTCTTATGTACTGCTGTAAATACACTGGAAATCGCGTAACTGTCCGCTTTAGGGCGTATAGGTGAGGAAGCCGGACGGTTACGCGACTCCCTTACGTTGTCGCAGCAGGCGGAGCTAGGCGTCACGCCGAAGCACGGCAATGGGCAGCCCACGACCAATTCCACACGACTGCTATTCGCGCGAGAATTCGAAATTACAAAACGTGTGAATGCGGAAACCCAAGCGGTCAAGCAATGATATACAAGCGGTGTCGCACAGAAATAATTAATATATTATAACGTCATTATTAATACAACATAAACTTAAATTATTAAAGTATTTTCTTGAAAGTTTTTGTGCTTAACATAGTTATTAAATATTTTAATAAACAAATTAAATACTTTAACATTTTTTCTGTTTTTTTTTGGTAAAATAATATTTTTATTTTATTTTTAAAATGTTATTGAATTTGGCCGGTTGAGATTTGATTATATATTATTCCCGATTAAACCATATTTTTCACTTTTTAGTAAGTGACAGTAAAGCAAAGTAATCGACAAATTCGAATAATCTTCCACTTTATTCTTTTGTTACATAATACACTATTCCATACGTAGTATGTATACAGTAACGTTATTGAGATTTGAGAAATCACAGTCGCGCGTAGAGACACAAGCGACTTTTATTCACTCTCGATTGTTGTCGCTCGTGAGGCAAGCGACGAATTTATTTTTAGATCTTTTGTTTATGTACCGGTCATCGACCGTATGCAGAGTTCAAGTACTGGACTCGAAAGGAAAGGCCGGGAATAAGATTTTATTTTGTGATTTGAAACAGGCAGAAGGCCCATGAATTTTTATGTGTTTTTCGAGATGGCCTCAGAGTGCTAACCACGACTATGAGCACTAGTGCTGCGCGTTGGTTGACCCTTCATCATCGGCCATTGAAAATGGATTGGGGGTCCAAGTTGTCTCAATTCCGAGAAGCGGAATTGAGCTCTTTATTCTACTCTCGAGAAGCGAGAGTAAAATGCAAGGAGTCAAAATTTAGGTATTATTTTATTCTTAATATGTCGCGTTGCAATACGACTGAAACGTTAATAAAAGAGGAAGCCTAGAGGTTGATTTTAAAGAAGGTAAGTTAGTGAAAGGAATGAATCTAAGTTGAACGAATTAATGAATCAGTTAAATGGGTCTCACACTTAATATCGAGGATAGGAAGAGTCCAGTTTGTTCCTTTGGTGTTTGTCGCGTTGTCTCGTTGAGTCGTGTGTGACGCTTGATCGGTCACGCAGAGTCTTGACAAGAATCCGTTGGTAGACGTCGCCACGTTTAGAGAAATTATTCCCGAGTGTGCGCACTCTAAGAGGACGCTTACTGTTTTATGTCATGGGTTTTCTAACAAGATTTACCTCTTGCCGTGATCCAACTTCCAGCTGCAATAGCTGGGGCTTCACACAGTTCGAGGGGCCCTACCTAAGGATCAGAGGTGTTCTAAGATGATCACACGTCTCAAGATCCAACTTCTGGGCGCAATGCCCAGGGCTTCACTTGAGACGGGTTCCCTAGTACCTGGAAATCTTTATTGAAAATGAGTTGTCGAACGATTCGTCTTTATACAGACGAATCGAGTTTACATTAGAACAGAATCGCCTTGAAAAAGACGATTCAGTGGTCAATTCGAATCGTCTTAAGAAAGACGATTCGAGAGTGAGGACACGATGAAAATCGCGTTGTTGTTGGGTGTGCCTTGAAGTCCTCGATGAGACGTCGGGTCTCTCCGGGCTTCGAGAATGGTAAAGATGTCGAGAATTTTGGCAGAGTGACGTCTGCCACGTGTAATGCTCACAAGAGATGACTGCTTAATGAGAGCGAGTTTTGCTCGTCTTGCTCTTAAATAGAGTTTCGTGTACTGACCAGCGCAATGATCTGATAGGCTGGTCAGTATTAAGTGGGATTTTTGGTGAAGAGTGTCGCGATATTCCACGAATTGTTTTCGCTTATAATTTCGGGGAATTTGCGTACACGGATAAATCTGGAAAATAGAGCGGTGATTCATCATATCCATTTTTATCCGGTTTACGTCGGTTTCTTGTGCTCGCGCGCTCCTTACGTACTCTCTCTCCTTACTCGGGTTCTAGTGCACTCTCTCCCCCCGTACTCTCTCTGATGAGAGGTACCGAGAGAGAGTTAGCCCCGCGTAATTAGGAGGTACCTTTGCTTGTCTACGCTATTTGCCCGCCTTTATCTGGGGCCAGATTGATGGGCTGGCCCTAATGCGACGTTCCGGCCATGCGTGCGCTCACTGTTGCTCGGATGGTCGTACCGTCACAAACCTTTTATAATACATGCATACCTTTTCAAATTGTCCCGGATAGAGGGAATCCCCGTGATCTCATTTCTCGAAACCAAATGTAAAGAGCCTCGTTTTATTTTTCATAACGACTTTTTTTTATTCGCTTTTTCTCTGATCCGTCATTGTTTTCTTTCTCTATTGCCTGCCGATTTATCCACCACCGTCTTATTGTTCTCGGATCTAAGCCGTGTTCTTGCGCAACAAGTTTTGTGGAATCACCTGCATCTAGCCTTTGTAATACATTCAATTTGTCCTTCATAGTAAAATTAACACATTTCCTTTTTTTCACGTTGTTTTCTGTCATTTCGTGTATAGAAAAAATAAAACCGTAGAAAACCGCATTCGAAAAATCACGTGCTTGCCGCAGGCTGGTTGGTCGAGATATGAAAAAAGGTGCGGGAGCAAGACAGACAGCGTAGATGCGTAAAGCGCAAGCGCTCGAAGGCTGTGCTCAAGGGAGGAACGCGAGCTCGTGCCAGGACAGGTTCGCAACAGAGTAGGGGTGACATTAGTGTGTGTGACAGTCCGTGTGGTGGAGAGCGGACAGTTAAACAGCGGGCAGTTAGGCGATTTCCAGTGTACTAGGTTATTGTTTTCATTATTTTATCATTATGACGTCATACTTTCATTCCAGGTGAAATACATGTGCTAGAGACGAAGTTTCTGAGTGCGACACAGGTTTGAGAATAACTGTTCCCAAATCATTTGGTACAGGCGAAATCGAAGGCAATGATTGAGTACCTTTGACAGTCTTAAAAAGTAAAAACCGTTATTAAATTTCAGTCTTTGAATTCAGATACTCAATATTTTCCAAAAACTCAAAAGTTGCATCAGGTATTAAAATTGTTACAATAAATGAGATTTATAATGTTTTTTTTTACATTTTTATTAATCCCAGAAGTGTTATCAGAGATCCCAACTTAAAAATGACATACATTACGAAAAATTTTCTCCGCTTTCTGAAAAAAAGGGAAAATTTTTTCGATGTTTGGGCAACGGCCAAAAACCGACTTTTCAGATTATAACCTTGATTTTGAGAGTCCTCTACACGTATATTAATTACACTATGTTTTTTTTCGGAAAGTAGAGGATTTTTTACAAATAAAATCTATTATTGGTTTTTTTTGAAATTCAAGCCGCCAAAATGAAATGGAAAAAAAAACCAAAACGTTTAAAATGAACGAATTCTGTACGATAGTCGTCGAGATATTAAAATGTATATTGAAACGTTTCGTGATATTCCTCTAATAATATTCGGAAGGAATTCACGATTTTGCTGTTATTTATAATATTTGTCATGTTTGTTTTGTGTACTTGTCCGTCGTCCCGTTGTTCCGTCCGGGCAAACAGATGGTTCGACACAGGCCCGAAGTCAGTGACTTTCTGTGTAGGAGAGAGGTGTGCCAATTTGATATTATCGGTCTTTTATGACGTTTGTCGAGGATGTCTCAGTTCAGATAGCAGAGTTTTTTCCCATTGGCCACGTATGACCTGGGGATAACGTGGCCCGTCATCATAGGCGTTATAAATAGTGGGCCACTTAGAGGGGAGGAGAACCTTGAGAAGCAAGGTCTCCTTAAGGATAAGCAAAACTTTAATCCAGTGGCAACTGGGCAATAGGGAGCAGAAAGGTTGAGGTGGTAAGTACGATTAGAGCGAAATGCAGTGTCGGGGAAGTGACTCTAAGATTTTAAGGAATCATTACAGGTCGTAGGTGTGACTCGACTCGATTAACTTTCTGCGTACGTCTGTCCGTCTTCATTGTCTCAACTTGCTATTTATGTGAGTTGAGACTGAACTCAATATTTTGAGACTCGAGACGCCAAATGCTATTCGGTATATCGCGTTGATACGCGACGTCTCTCTGTTATGTTCTGCCTGGTTGCGCGTGTATGAGTGCGTCTGTGTGTGTGTGTATGAACGTGTGTGTGTGTTTTCCCAAATTTCACGGTGCTTCCGATCGAGAGATTTTTGTGAAAGCACAAAAATCATTCGCTGGATGATATGCGAAAGATTTTCTAATTATCGGCTGACTGAAATTTATACGTTTTAGTCAGGAAACTGGGAATGGAAGGCCACTCGCCTACGTTTGAATGATTCTAAAAGATTCTCAATAGGTTTTAACTTTATAAGGACAGATGGTCAGACAGACTCAAGAATTGATAATAATGTTTCACGAGGATAAGTGAAGCTTATCACTCGTGGAGGGTTTTCTCAGCAATGCAAAACCCCTATAATTTTTTTCCTATGCAACCCCCCGATATGAAACCAGTTGCATTTTTCATCGTTTATCATTAAGGTAATTATCCATTTGGGTGCATTCGATTATCTTAAGTGAAAATAGGTGAAACCTGAAAAGTACCCCTCGGAGGTCTGAACTTTAAAGGATAATTTCACCCCCTGGAAACGTTTTTCCGCCGATAAAAAAAAAATACGTGTCTCTTAGATTTTGATGTAGAATAACATATTTGAATTTCGTCAAAATCGAAGGACGTCAGCGGAAAGACTTTCCTTGTAAGAAAAATGAGTAATCTTTATAGGGTATCATATGTAGACGATCGAATTTCCTCTTGCCTTTGTTATGTCTAAGTGAAATCCTTATAGTGCGGCAGGGCTAGTGGAGGGGGTAACTGCAGAGTATAACCTAGACCCTGCAGAACGACCATCATTCGCGATCGAAGCGCAGTCATACATCAAAGTGAAACTTCGAAAACGAAACTTCTTCTCATCTGAGACGTATGCAAAGATAACGACGCAAATTAAAACGGTGAATAGAAACGCTTTTACAAGACATTGCATCTATCAAAACGGCAATAGAAGTGAGATCGCAATTTCTCTCTTTAACACCCAAATTTGGCGACTTCAAAATACACTATGGATTCCACACGAATCAATAAAGTGCGACAAACGGCAGCTTTCCTGCTGGTGAAAAAGTTATTAGAGCTAGTGCTCGAAAAAGACTACAATATCAGCGACATAAGAACTGTTCAAACTAAATGGGATTCACGTATCGTCATCGATGTGGAAAATTAATTTGCGTATTATCGACCAGCAAGATTCGTCAAGTTGTTCGAAGAGGACAATCAACTATTTCAACAGCTGATAGCCGCGGCCTGTAAAAATAATCTGGCGGTGCAATATAGCGGTAGAAAATTCAATAATTTGGCTTTCATACCGTCTACAGACCATTAAGTCCTGCGATGTATGCGAAACGTGCCGAGAATCTACGATCGCTGCTGGTACTGTTCGCATATAAGCTAAATAATTTCGGGACGAAATCTGCGTGGGTGGGCATAAATATTTGTCGGAGTGGTACCATACGGCCTTTAATTAGCTTTAAATGTTATATCTGTTTTGTTGGGCGCGTCCTCCTTACTAAAAAAGAGGGCGCTATTTATTCTCGAAAAATAATAGTTCTCGACGTTGATAAAACAATTCTGATTTTATGAATAAGGATTAAGGGGGTAGGGAAAAAATAAATCAACACACATTTTTTGAGCTATACAAGTTCTTCGTTTAATTATGGATCCGAGAGGAAAATCTCCGAGATGTAAACCTCAGAGAAAAAACCTCTCGCGAATGATGTATTTACAATCGATACAGTCTTCTAGGTTATAGAATATATTTCGCGTGATAATTATTGTGAAGGTGAAATTTTTCTGTCGGATAAGGCTTATAGAGGTATATGTGTATTGTATGTTGAATTATGTCATGCGATATGATTGTTGTATATAAAGTCGCTGTCGACCTCGTAGGCATTGCGCTTGTGTTCAGGTAATATGATTACCGCGTATAAAGTCGCTGTAGACCTTGTAAGCATTGCGCTTGTGCTCAGGTAATATGATTACCGTGTATAAAGTCGCTGTGGACCTCGTAAGCATTGCGCTTGTGTTCAGGTAATATGAATACCGTGTATAAAGTTGCTGTGGACCTCGTAAGCATTGCGCTTGTGTTCAGGTAATATGAATACCGTGTATAAAGTTGCTGTGGACCTCGTAAGCATTGCGCTTGTGTTCAGGTAATATGAATACCGTGTATAAAGTTGCTGTGGACCTCGTAAGCATTGCGCTTGCGTTCACAGTTAATGTGATTGTTGTGTATGAAATCGTTGAGAAGTGTACTTACGGGCTAAAGTTCAGCTCACCAGCATGCTGAAAATTTGAAAGGGTTGACCCACGACCTCGCGATACTTGAGTAGTGATCGAATCACGATCAAATCTCTTAGATTCCTTCATTCCATGAAAACAACACAGGACTACGCACTTGTCAATGTACTGCGCAGTGACCGAATCCCGATAAAAAAAAACCCTTATATTCTTTTGTTCCATGAAAAACAAGAAAAGGCGACTGCTTATGAGTCCCACGATCGTTCGACTGACGCGGCCCGGCCAGCGTTACCCCCTCCACCCCTTGCTCACCCGAGCACATGCGAAAAAGAAAAAGGGATGGTCGACCGCGCGATGCGTGTGTTTGCATACACGCGCTAGTGACCGTTGGTACCTGAGCACTTCTAAACTATTCGTTCAACCGAACAATATCCACGGTTGTTTACCTATGGATGGCTCTTCTTGGCACGATTTTCAGAATTATTTCAACATAGAGGTGGAAGAAGGACAGTGCGTGGACCCAACATATCGCTCGTTACCGATATTCTGGTTCACAAAAGAGCAATTTATTATACTGAAATTATTACAAACCAGTATAACCAGAAATATTTCATGGCTTCATCATGTTTGCAACGAGGCGACAGCTTGCAGAGACTCTCTTGTACACTCAATAGCATCAGAAATATCAATTTTTACAACGGGCTGCATACGTCGTAATATCCGCACAAAGCATGAGAAAATATGAGAGAGAGAGAGCTGCCCAAAAAGTAACAAAGCCGAATAATTTATATAACGAATTACCTACTTGTACAAAAACAGCGTTAATTGACGATCTATTGATACATCATTTGGATCACATCGTTAAAACCGTTATAGCCCATGAGAATAACTGCTTTTATCATTGTATAAAAAAATATTTCGGTGAAAATGTATATTAAAAATATTAAATAAAGAGAAAAAAGTAAAGATTACTTTTATTATTTGAATTATAATAATAATCGGGCCACTATGACGAGCCCGCAGAACTCTCCCCCCCACCACCTCTCCCCACCACGACCCCCCACCACGCTCGGAAAGTGGTTCCAACGCGGGGAAAAGTGGAGGGAATAGGAGTGGGGGTCGCCATAGTGGCGGTCTATAGTGGTCGCCATAGTGGGGGGTCTATATACTACGACGGACCGAATTCTACAGGATTTTTATTTTGTATGAAGCAGCTGAGGAGAGTTTGAAATCAATGAAAAGTTCTAACAGATGTGCGTTTCGTTTTGTAATAATGCAGCAAGCACTGAAGGAACTAGTCGAATGATGTCTTGCGTCAACAATCCATGTAGTTGAGAAGCAGTAGACTATGCTTACTGCAGTATGGGATAAAGTTACTAGGGGAACCGTTCCGAGCGCATAGGTGCTCACGCGCTTTTCCGGGATCTAATTCATCGACTCTCCGTTGTTGTTCCCGCGAATTTCGTCACGTGGGGATGGAATCATCAAGAACGAGTTTGTGGGTGATTGTCAAAGTTGAGTAAATCTCCAACTCGAGTATTACAAAAATACATTCTAGTTTATTCGTGATGATGATGAAGTATTTGTTACAATGTAGTTCTTCGAGTAGTTGCCTCGAGACCGACTGACAGGAATTTATTATAGCTTTCACTACAGACAGCTCCCTTATTTGGACAGCCCCGTTAGCAACAGAAGACTTCCTTTTTATATTATTACTGAACTGATAATTCAATGGCCTTTTGCTTAACTTCCAAAAAGGTGGATTCGTACGATGCCCACTCGACGGCGTCTGTGTCGCAAAAGTTACCGTTAAACTGCTACGTTCGGATAGTTATAAAATCGTTGTTCATTACCCTTTGCACAATCGATGGCTAAATCAAATATAACTCTAAATTATGAAATCTGGGGCGCAACTCCATGAATAACGTGATATATCGTGAGTGATTGACGTTTTGTGGGGTAAGAACAGAACAGAATTACTGAATTAATTATAGGTTGCAAGAATATGTCACTACGTTTAAAAACCGAGAAACCCGATGTCAAATGTGAGGGTTGCAGCAAAACTGTATAATAAGTGCAGAAAAGAAATTAATTATCTCATAGGTATTTTATGTAAGCCGGATACCTAATCCGAACCGCTTCAGAATTCGATGCGGCAAAATCTAACGGTTTTAACGTTCGGCCCTTAATTTTTGAGAAAAAATATCATTTTACCTCATTCTCAAGATAAAACCCGTCAGAGATCTTTTAGGTTTCCCTAGTTTAGGTGACCCTAATTCAGCGGAACGTATAGTATACTAGCACGCTCTCGAACCTTCTATGGAAAATAATCAGTCATACAAACAAATACAATCAAACAAATACATGATTTCCGTTATCTATACATGCCAATGTTATTAACCCATTAAGTCCCGAACGGACATCATTTGTCTTATTTTTCAGCGACTATTCCTCCAATGAAATCCAGCCAGAAACAATTCCAGAATAATCGTTTCAGATGAAAAATTTTCTCAGCTTTCAGAATCCGTGCTCAGAATTAACAAAAAATGCAATCTCACAAAGTTATGTTTGTTTATTTTAAAAAAATGCATTTTTTCGCTTCAATATTGTTTTCAACCGAAATTTTTTCATCGAAAATCGATAAACACCGCTCTGGGCGGTGAAGATTTCCCGTCCATGGAAGAGAATCTTCAAAATCAATAACTAAAAATCATGAAATTCAAGATAGCAGAGCCCAATATGGCAGCTTGAAGCCAAAAATTTTAATGTATTTTCCACTCATCCGGGCGAAACCATCTAGTTCAATGTAATTCGCGTGATAAGCAGTATACAAGCGTTTTTGGGGTCGCTGATTACGAATCCATTATTAGATTTGCCGAATTCAAGATGGATTCGAGATGGCGGACGAAATAATCCAAATTCTATATTTTTTTATGAAAATTGGTAAGCAGGGGTTTTTGAGGGCGCTGATAACGGATTCGTAATGAGATTTGCCGAATTCAAGATGGCGGATCCAAGATGGTGGACGAACAATTTCGAACTCGGTACATTTTCGTGAAAATTAGCTGGTAAGGGTTTTTGAGGGCGCTGATTACGAACTCATCATCAGACTCGTCGAATTCAAGAAGAAAAAGAAAATTTCAATGAAAATTCGCATGGAGAGGATCTTTTTTTAGTAAAAATTTGTATGTAGTGACGCGACATAGAGGTTAGCAGTTTGGAAGTCAAAAAGATAGAAAAAATGCATTTTTTCGCTGTCAAAAAACTTTGTCGTTGCCTGGCTCTTACCACGAGGAGGTGAAACAAAAAATTATTACAGGCAAATGAACAAGAAATTATAAAAAGCGAAAAAAAAACAAAAAATTCTAAAAAATAAAAAAATTATAATTCAAAAAAGTAAAAAAAGATTCTCTCGATTTCGCGTTCACCTCCTCGCGGTGAGAGTCGGGCAACGACAAAGTTATTTGACGGCGAAGAAAATATTGTTTCTAGCTTTTGGACTTCGAAACTGCAAACCTGCGTGTAGCGTCCTTACATACTAATTTTTACTAAAAAAAGATCTTCATCATGCGAATTTTCAGTACGATTTCCACTTTTTTCTTGAATTCGACGAGTCTGATGATAAGTTTGTAATCAGCGCCCTCAAAAACCCCTACCTCCCAATTTTCACAAAAAGGAACGGATTTCGGAATTGTTCGTCAGCCATCTTGGATCCGCCATCTTGAATTCGGCAAATAATATAACGAATCCGTTATCAGTGTCCTCGAAAATCCCTGCCTACCAATTTTCATAAAAAAATATAGAAATTTGTTTTTTTCGTCCGCTATCTTAAATTCGGCACATCTCATAACAAATCAGCCCTCGAAAACCCCTGCCTACCAATTTTTATTTTAAAATATAGAATTTGGAATTTTTCAACCACCATCTTGAATCCGCTATCTCGATTTCGGCAAATTTGATAACGGATTCGCAATCAGCGACCCCAAAAACGTTTGTATACCGCTTATCACGCGAATTACATTGAACAAGATCGTTTCGCCCGGATGAGTGGAAAATACATAAAAAATTTCAGCTTCACGCCGCCATATTGGACTGTGCTATCTTGAATTTCATGATTTTTACTCGTGGATTTTAAAGATTAGGGTCCATGGACGCGAAATCTCCACCCCCCAGAGAGGTGCTTATGGAATTTCGATGAAAAAATGTCGGTTGAAAAAAATGTTGAAGCAAAAAAACCCGTTTTTTTTTCAAATAAACAAATGTAACTTTATTAGATTGCATTTTTTGTTAATTCTGAGCACGGAATCTGAAAGCTGAAAAAATTTTGCATCCAAAATGATTATTTATGAATTGTTTCCAGATGGATTTCATGGAAGGAATAGCTGTTGAAAAATAAGACGAAAGAGTGTCCGTTCGGGACTTAATGGCTTAACACATGAATCGAATTGTGTAGTGCTTGCGTGTAATATCTAGTTAAACGCCATCAAAACTGATAATATAAATTGTTCCAAGATAAATCTGCTAATAATTTGTTGCCACTCACGTGATATCAGCATTCGAATGGAGTCCATAAGTCTGCGGTGGATCGATTGGTGCCATAGCGTCAATGGCTCTTAAATATTCAGTCACTTGTTTGAAATTAAGCACGTCATAGCCTTTGTAGAAAGCGAAACCATCAATCAACAGAGCGTCTGAAAACCAGACTTTGGCGAAAGTGTTTAACAGCCGTTTGTCATAATCATCCGTCACTCGTCCACCATATTGTACCTCGCCAATCATGTACCTAAAAACAACCAGAATTTCGAACACATAAATTATACACAAGAAGTGGTGGCATCAATTCACGAAAAATTAAGAAGATATGTCTTTTTGAGATATATCTTCCATTCTAACTCCCAGAAGGACACATGTGCAGTAATTCACGTATGGTATAACAAGGATCTGACCATGATTTTGCGGAGGCTGACGTGAATATAATCATGGAATTACTGGTGCTTGTAGAAGACTCCATGAACTTTGGAGGTGATGCTTGTGATGTACTTACGAAAAGTGAGTTTGAAATCCAGAATAACTTGAAGGCTTTTGAGGGAGGACTCAAAGCGAATACTGGTGCTGCCGTAGCCCGAGACGTACAGATCATCAAGGTTCATTTGGTTGATTAGTCGATTATTCCCCACCAACGATGCCTTGGTCTTTAGAAAGTCGAATCGTAGCCGATTTCTAGATGAGTAGTGTTACACGGACAGTTCTAACTCAAGATCCCTACCCCGACATTTACCGACATTTTTTAGCTCAGACACGAACCATTTAGCCGAGACCCGAAACGGGGGGTGGAGGGGGGGCTATCTTTAAGAGTCCGAATGCACGGAGCCGATCGGGGGGGGGGGGGGCTCTAACAACTGGAGAGCACCTAATCTCTTATGGGTCGAGACATTGGGGGCGAGGGGGGGGCCAGCTTTAAGGGTGGTATTGGAATGCCGCTATCTCTGGCAGCGGCGGAGCGCCTTATTTTTCATGGCGACATTTGATTGATGATTATCAGTCAGACTGGCCTCTCTGTAGGGCGGGGTGGGGGGCTAGTTTTGAGGGTGGTATTAGAATGCAGCTATTCTGTATATCTGGCAGCTGCAGTGCAGCTTGTCTTGGCATTGGAATGTTGTTATCTCTAACACGTAAATAGCGGACTAGAGCGTTAGACCTTTCAACCACACACGATGCTACCCTCCCGGGCCAGTGCGTCTGTTTGTCGCAACCTTATCGTTGGTCATAAATCATTTCTGTTTGTGAGCTAAGGACCAGACCGCAGTCTGGAAAAAGCCAAGCATGAGGTCATAAAATCTTAGAGGCGCCTATGATCCGGCTGGTCCTCGGCACCCGAAGGAAAATACCCCTAACAGGTATTCTTCTGACCGTATTTATATAAGCATTTCCCTATCACTGACTGGTGCGTGAGTAAATGTAGCGCAGGGTGCTGTGGCAGATGTTTTTTCAAACTGCGATTAAATTGGGCTGATATGTGCCATCGACGTGTTTCGACCTGTTTCGAGCCCTCCCATTACCTTTGAGAGCGGATGATGCCATATTGCATGTCTGAACACGTTTGAGCCTGCACAGTGTTTAGATATTGTGACAAACCGCCGGAAAATGAGGCTTTGATGTTCATGGAATGCCGCTATGACGCGCTTAGACGCGTTCTTGCTATCAACATGGACGGATATCTTGCGTAATCTTTACAATGGCATTGGAATGTCGTCTAGCAGTTAGACTGTTGCGTCAAATCTTGTGGCCACGCAACGCTACCCCTGGAGCCCTATGTTTATTCTACGACGACCCGAACGAAGATGTACTCGTGCAACTGATATACCTGCTGATGCTGATGGTCCGTAGAATGGTGGGTTGGAGTGGGAGTATATATTGCTGGCTCCAATCATTTAACCCTCCATTAACATTTGTGCAGTCTTTCTTTCGTCTCGGGTTATTTTTTCTCCTAATATGGATACTCATAAGTGTACGAAGCTCATTCCCAGTATGGAAACCGCTTGTATAATTTCACAAAAAAGATCATCACCAGCTATAGCACTAAGGTGGATTAGGGAGGGGGAAAAAAACGTGAAACTATTGACGAAAAGTTCTCGGCGCGAATGTCCCTCAGTGCATGAGAAAATGCGCATCCAAGCGACAATTGCATCGGTATTATCGGTGATAGAAAATGTGAAGAAAAGAGGAGCTGGTTCTGGAGCAGCTGATGAAGTGCGATGGAAGGATATGGAGACGGCGTTTAAAAAAAGAATCCAAACGGGCATAGTCATCAACCTTCAACATAAAGATCTCGATGCTATTCTCGATGATTCTAAACCCTTGATCCTCGCCAAATTGGAAGCTGCATCCCAGCGTTATGGCACTTTAAAGGTTAACGTAATATTAGCGTGCAAGTTTCAACTTAAAAAAATAGGTGAAGCTACGTTGGAGGATAAATTTTTCAACACGCTGAATGAGGCAACTCTTCCCTCTACGAACATCGACATGTGGTTCCAGGAGCATGTAAAAGATCAGTTGTTGAAAAAAATTAAGGAATTTCATGGGAAAGAGACTGGTTGGTCACTGCACGAAGTATCCAACCTAACTGTGAATTTTAATAAATACGTGCCACTCCGGGGAGGTACATACGTCAGTGTTCCGAAAGATATTCAACGAAAGCGTGCTGTTGTCAATATAGAGAGCAATGACGAATTTTGCTTTTTATGGGCAGTCACTGCCGCACTTTCTCCGCCAGTTATAAATTGCAATCGAACAAGCTCTTATAGACATTTCAGTGAAGTTTTACAGTACAAAGGTTTGGATTTTCCAATTACCGTAAAAAAAGTGCCAACCTTTGAAAAAATGAATAACCTCAAAATTAACATTTATGGTGTTGATAATCAGAGGAAGAACAGTGTAATAGTGCCGATATATATCAGTAAACAAACATCTCCTAAATCGACAATTCACCTTCTTATGCTCGAGAGTGACAGAAATGATTCTGATGAGGATGGTCTTGCGAGTCCTATCCATCACTTTACATGGACAAAAAACATTTCACGCTTAGTGAGCACGCAGATTTCTAGACATGATGGCAAAAAATGGTTGTGTGACAGATATCTCTGTCACTTTCAAAGCGAAATCGTGCTGCAGAAGCATATCCTCGACTGCACGAACCAGTGCAGAGTGTATTTTCCGGAGGGTGATGCGAAATTCATGAGGTTTAGAAACTATAAGCATAAAGAGAATGTTCCGTTCGTGATATATGCTGATCTCGAATGTCTCCTGGAGCCGATTGCGCCTTCGGAGGAGACGAATACTATGGGCTACCAAAAGCATGTGCCTCACTCCATCGCCTACTACTTCCACTGCTCGTACGATGCTACCATTTCGGAATTTAAATCTCATCGAGGTTTCCATTGTATTGGGTGGTTCATGGAGGAATTGAAGAATATCGCGAGCTTGGTGAATACTCGGTTGACGAACATCATACCAATGGAGCATCTAAGCGATGATCAGCAAAGTGCATTTAACTCTGTAACCATTTGTCATATTTGTGAGAAGCCTTTCGAAAATAACGAGTTGAGAGTTCGAGATCATTGCCATTTTACAGGGAAGTATCGCGGGCCCGCACACACTGGGTGGAATTTAAATTATAAAAACTCTTACGTGGTGCCGGTCATTTTTCATAATTTATCGGGATATGACGCTCATTTTTTAATTAGAGCATTAGCCGTAGCATTCGAAGGTGCGGTTTATCTTCTGCCAATTAATAAGGAGAAATATATTTCATTCACAAAAAAAGTCCGAGGCACTTTTGTAGAGTTCAGGTTTTTAGATTCATACAGATTTATGGCGTGTAGCATTGAACAATTAGCATCTTACTTGGAAAGCGACGAAAAACAAATCACTTGCAAGCATTGTAATAGTGCAACAGAATTCAGTCTTATGGCTAAAAAGGGGGTTTTCCCATATGATTATACCGATTATTGGATTAAACTTGACGAGACCGTGCTACCATCCAAAGAGCAGTTTTATTCTAGGTTAAATAACGAGGAAATTTCTGAAGATTCATACGCTCACGCCATGAATGTTTGGCAAACTTTTAAAATATCAACGCTAGGAGAATATTCAGATTTATATCTTAAAATAGATGTTCTCCTTCTAGCTGACATTTTCGAAAATTTCCGACGCAGCTGCCTATCAACATATAATTTAGATCCGTTGCACTATTATACAGCTCCTGGACTCGCTTTCGATGCAATGCTTAAGTTAACAGGAATTGAACTCGAACTTATCACAAACGTTGATATGCTGTTGTTCATCGAGAAAGGTATCAGAGGAGGTCTTGCTCAATGCTCAAATCGCTATGCAAAAGCATAAATCGATACATGGGGGAAGATTTTGACCCATCAAAAGTTAAATCATACTTAATGTATTTCGACGTAAACAATCTTTATGGTGCAGCTATGGTTCAGGCATTGCCATATGCTGGATTCGAGTGGGTGGAAAACTTTGATAAATCGGATATTGACAATATCCCTCCCGATTCTCATACAGGGTACATATTCGAGGTTGATTTAGAATATCCTAATGAACTGCACGAATTTCATAAAGACTTACCACTTTGTCCTCAGCATTACAGACCACCCACCTCCAAAAATATAAAACTAATGACAACGCTGTTGACAAAAGAAAAATATATAATTCATTATCGAAACTTGCAGCAGTGTCTCAACTTGGGCTTGAAATTAAAGAAAATTCATAGTTTTGAAATTTCAACAGAAATCGTGGATGAAGCCATACCTTGATTTAAATACTGGATTGAGACAAAAAGCTACCAATCCGTTCCATAAAAACTTGTATAAACTACTCAATAATGCAGTTTTCGGTAAAACAATGGAGAATGTGAGAAAACATCGGAAAGTAAAGCTTGTTACTCAGTGGGGTGGTCGGTATGGAGCTCGAGCTCTGATCGCTAGGGCTACGTTCCACGGCTGCACCGTATTCGACGATGATATGGTCATCATCGAGCTCAACAGAGCAATGGTGAAATTTAATAAACCATTGTATGCGGGGTTTTCAATCCTTGACCTATCAAAAATTTATATTTATGATTTCCATTATGAGTATATGAAAAAACAGTTTGGGCAAAAAGCTCAATTAATGTACACCGACACTGATAGTCTTATATATAATATTACAGTGCCTAATATATATGATGTCATGAAGCTCGACATAAACAAATTTGATACCGCCGATTATCCTCTTGACAATCCTTATGAGATGCCTTTAGCGAATAAAAAGGTATGAGGGTTATCGAAGGATGAGAATAATGGACAGATCATGGAAGAATTCGTGGGCCTGCGCGCCAAACTATACGCTTACAAGGTTCGAGATGATGACGTAGAAAAAAAGCGTGCTAAAGGTATTCGAGGATCTACGTTAAAAAGAATCAGATTCGATGATTATAAACATTGTCTTTTCCGGCATGAGAATCTTGTTGAAACACAAAATTTAATTCAGTCGAAGAAGCGTGTAGTGCAAACTGTAAGACAAAGAAAAGTCGCTTTAAGCTGGAATGATGATAAAAGAGTTCTCTCCACTCATACCACTGATACTTTACCTTGGGGTTATGAGCGCAACACGAAAGAATGTTTGTAGTTTAAAAAATAAATAAATGAAATTAAAAATGCGATACGCTGGCGTGCTAAACTATGATTGGCATGAAAACTGTGAATACATTGTCGTGAAAACGCGTTGTAACAGCTGCTTCTCATTCTCCGAGTCCACGTCTTTCGGCTTCATTTTGATTGTGCGATGTACACTATTGTTATATTCGGAAATCAAATTTTTGAGAATATCGGTCCACTTGTAGCTTCCACGAAGACTAAATTGCATCCACATTTCATTTTTCAAGGTACGATTAAAACGCTCGCAAATTGATGCTTTCAAATTACTGTATGTTGAGTACATATGAATATTATACTTTTTCATGAGAGTTTGAAAATCGGCATTATAAAACTCTTTGCCCTGATCAACGTGTAGGTTCTCTGGTATGCGTCCCTTTGCAAGTATAGATCTCATGGCGCTCGTTGTATCTTTAGCGTTCTTGCTCCTCATTGGCACGGCCAAGGCAAACTTGGAGAAGACATCGATGGCGGTTAGGAGAAATTTATAATTGCCGTTTTGCCGCGGGTAAGCCGACATGTCCACAAGGTCCGCTTGCCAAGTCTCATCCAAGCCTCGTATATCCACATGCCGACGAGGATAGTTTCTGCGTGCGGGCTTATGTAGTTCCTGCACCAGCGCTTGCTTCTTCTCGCTGATTTTTTCTCAAGGATGTTTAATCGAGCGTCAAGCTGGAAAAACATGCTAAGCATGGACACTCGTAGGTTTTTCGCACCAGCATTCGGAGTTTTGAGAATTTCTTTTATCTTGGTTGTAATATCTTCAGTTATTTGCGCACTAATTCTCTCAATTTTATTCCGTAAGTCGGTATTTAACGTGTCGAATTTATCTTTTATAGTAGTTTCAAAACCTTCAACCAATAGCGTTCTACTTTCATTTATTTCCTCACGTAAGTTCTTAGTTACGTTTCCGGCTTTAGCATTCAGCACCTTTAAGCTGAAAGCGTCGTGGTCCACTTCGAGAATTCCAACGTTGCAGAGTCGCTTCTTCTCCAAATCGTAATTTCCGTCTTTTGTAATCTTGAATTCAATGCCCGGAGGACTGTGATTGAGCGCACTTTTATTATCCAGCTGCCGTCCAAGCACGTCGACACTCATTTTGTGAATGCGCGAAAGTGCGATGATGAATGTATTAATAAATGATTTGAGCCTCACGCAATTCTTCGATAATCGATATGATTTCATTCGAGTGAGATAAGTTTCCGGCTGCTTGAGATGCGAGGAGTAAACGTAGGCGGTCCACTAGTTCATTGGGATCGTCCCGATAAATATAATCGAATCTCGCGTCTTTTTTAGCCACTTTATACTTTGGCATACCTTTACCCGTGTGCGTATCGACTATTTTCGCGATATAAGTCTTGAATTTCAAATTGTTATCCGTCCGTATTGCTTCATCTGCTTTATAATATTTCTTATGAGCATTCGTGGCAATTACAATTTTTTAAATCGTTGGATGTCAGATCCTTAACGCGGGGCACTTTTTTGAACAACAGTTCCGCTAATCCAACAGTTTTTGGATAATTTTTATCTCGTACACGAATATGCTGAGAATCAAAAAATGTTGGAGAATCTCCAATCATTAATTTATTGTTAGCGAGGTTTCGTATACCGTATGAGACATCCATGGTTGATTTTCAATTTGTCTGCAGCAATACTACATACTCATTTATTAATTCATCAACATTCACAGCTGTATCCCCCTCCTGCTCTCCCTCTTCATCACCGTACGCAGACTGGAAAGACAAATCTTCCAACATTGGATCATCTTTAACTTCATGGTCGCCATCCTCAATATGTTCTTCTTCTCTTTCTTCTTCAATACGATCTTTGACTTCCTCCCTAAGTTCCTGTTTCATCTCTGGCGTCTCGTTTTTCCGCATCACCAATTTTTCCAATGGCGTGACTATTGGCTTAAAGACATTTTGCATTGCCTGTTCAGCATTGTCTTTGCCGATTTTTATCATCCGATGTTTTCGTCGGATTGCATCGCTCGCTTTGACAATTTGACGCAATACGTCTTTCTTCTCCTCCAAAAGTTTGTTCATGTTGATACCCTCGAGTCATAGATGATACTGTCTCCAATGCACGTTTACTTATGACTGATAAAAGAATCGAACCCTCGTCTATATCTACCCTCATTCATTTGACTATCCTTGTCGATCGTGAAGAATCCATACTCGTCGCAATTCCGGCATTCTGAGCACATATTTTTAAACTGTGTATATGACATATCAGTATTGACATGATCATTATACACATGTTTGAGGTTCATCTCATCTTGCTTAAATAGAACCACAAAATTCGTATTGTCACGCACGAGATGTTTAGGAATACGAGCATAGGTCTGGCAAAGATAGAAACAGTCGACATTTTTATGTCGTCCCATGGCGAAAAAGGCTCTGATGTTATCCTGTTTTTCACATGCCACGAGATCGGAGATAAATATTGAGTTAGGGTGTGCATCGCTGGGTGTCACCACTTGTTCGTGCTCATTGAATGGGAAATATTCAACACCGCTCACGGGCTCGAGTAATCGTGCGAGCATGTATATTTTGGCTGATTGAGGGATTTAGAATAAAGGTAAACGTTCTCGAATCTCAGACCATTAGGATGTGTTATGAGGGAGAGTAAAGCGTTCGTTTTACCATAGTTCGAGGGGCCACAGAATACTGCGCGAATGCTATTAGGCAAAAAATCGCCATGACGTTTTTCGCGCGGTTCACCTCCCCGCATAAATTCAGCGAAATTCATTACAGGCAGTTCATCCGTCCCCATCCTGAGCACGACTAATGAGGGAAAAAAATATAAATAGGGTTTTATAGGGATTATTCACCATTCGAGCAGTCATCCCCGATATGATCGGTCGTGCTTTGGCCAGTTGTCTGATTGACAAGCTCCCTGTCGAGCTGCATCTACCTGGGTATCAGTATTGCGGACCTGGTACAAAGTTATCTAAACATATTGCACGAGTTGATCGAGGTAATAATCCATTGGATGCAGCCTGCAAGCAGCACGATATTGCATATTTAAAAGAAACTAGCCTCGAAGCGAGAACTTTGGCCGATAAATTACTGGCCGAGCAGGCTTGGAAACGAGTATACGCCAAAGACGTGGGTATTGCGGAGAGAGCAAGTGCTTGGGTGTGGCAAACATCATGAAGGCCAAAACTAAACTAGGCATGGGGCATTGCGTGAAAAAAACAAAATTAGGCATGGGACAGAATAAAATCGTTGATGAGAAAAGCCGTGGCCGAAAGGGTACTCCGAAAAGTAGCAAGAAGGCTAAAAGTAAATTGCGCATTCTACCAGCGCCTCGTAAAATTGGGGGGTTTTTGCCGCTCCTCCTGCCGATATTTGCCGGTCTGAGTGCTGCAGGAGCACTGTCAGGTGGCGCTGCTTCTATCGCTAAGGCTGTAAATGCGGCTGAAGCTGCTAAGCGGGAATTGGATGAGAGTAAGAGACATAATAAGATGATGGAAGCTGCTTCTTTGGGTAAAGGTCTGCATCTAATACCGTACAAGAGGGGGACGGGTCTTGGTTCAAAAAACGGAAAGTCACGCTGCCTCCCCAAGCCTTGACTGATGCTGATCTGCTCAAAATGCGAAAATCATGGAAATTCCACACTTTCGCGGAGTTTTTATGAGAAATAAATTGCCGAAAAGTGGACCGGCAAAATACGAATCAGCAATTATCAATTCATATGAGGGTATGGGACCTGGTACACACTGGGTTGCATACAAAAAGAGGGGGGAGAATGTCATGTACTTTGATAGTTTCGGCAATCTTCAGCCTCCAGTCGAGTTGATGAAATATTTTGGTGTTGGTAGCGTGAATTATAATTATAAGGGATATCAGAAGTATGGTACAGTCGAATGTGGGTACTTATGCCTAAAGTTTCTCTGCCAGCAATTGAGTGGCAAAGAAAAATATTCTCTATATAAACGTGCATAATGATGAATATAGAATCAGTTGACTATTTGCCGTCGTCATGGATGATAGTTTTACACTAACTATTTCCAGGACGTCATCTACACTTGAAGCTCAATATTTTCCCCCCATCGCACAGTGGGGAATTTTCACGAATTCCTGGCCAAAAATAAAAAAAAAAATTTTTCCATACAGGTATAACGGTCACGGGTATTTGTAGAGAACTAATTTCTGCGTAATTTCCCGTTTGACCCAACCTTTTACCTCTCATAGATGCTTAGATATTTCAGTTCAAAGTCGACCTTTGTTGGTGACAGTCGCGAGCGTCGACCGTGCTGTGTTTTGTAGCGCAACTTTGAACGTTTGTATACGGATAGTGGGAAGTGATAATTGATTCAAACAAAATGGATATTCTTCCTCAAGGTATGTAGAACATTTTGCCTATTTTACAATTAAAAAATATTTTTTTTGTCCATGTTTTCGTAGTCTAACGAGAATCCCGAAAAGTGCCTTCGTTCGAAAGTAAATATTGACTTTGCATAGACGTTTAGTATAGAATCCCGCGGAATCCCGCCTTCATTTTTTTTTTTAAATAAAGCTTAGAATATTAGCTTTCGAATGCCGCCTCACCGAGAGTGCGCAAAGGTGCGCGGCCTGGTCCAGAGCAATTTTAGTGCGCGTCCGCGTCATCCGATAAGTCAACCGCGCGCCGCGTGACGTGCCAGGTACTCGGTCAGCCGAACTGGGCTTACCTGGAACTGCAGCTGCGGGTCGACCGGTCGACCCTGACAATAGATTCGAAATATAAATATATATATATACATACATATATATATATATATATATATATACATACTTTGTAAGAATCGTCGTGAAAAATGCTGATACCTGATTTAGTTTACGTGGAATTTGTTTTCCAGAGGGAAAGGAATTTATTAGAAATTTAGTATTGTATTCGGAACGCCAACTCCACATTTTAATGAAGTATGACCAAATGCATAAAGGCGTATGTCTAATCCTCATTCGTAATACAATGCAATTTATGATTAATACTAAGTACAATTTCTTTTCAGGTTCAGGTGCTTCGCTTGTCTCATTCAAACGAAAGGAAATATTTTTAATTCTGAAAAAATATTTAACGTCAGAATATAATTAGCAAGTAGAATTATTGGAACGGGAATTATCGGAGAAGAGTCAATGTGTGATTAAAATCCACCAAGATGCCAGGCAGAATTTGTCCAAGTTAATTCATAAGATACGCATAAAATGGCAAGAGTCAGGAAGGAAGGAGACCAATTTTCTTCATAAGAATCAAGAGTGGCTGGAGATGGATATTGCCTTTCCTGCTGATTCGAAACCGAGTGACGCCAGCACACGTGGTCGTCCCTCAGTGGACTTTGCTGCATCAAGTGAGCGATCGAAACGACGAAGAACAGAAGAGTTGCGGCAAAATCATACCCCTGAGGAGTTGTGCTATGCAGCGCAAATGAGTCTCCGCTCTTCCGGAGACGTAAATTCGTCAAAAACGGTCAAGGACATTGCAGTTGAAACGCACGCACCTGCACCAACATCGTCAAAGGCAGTGCAAAATACACTATCAACAGATGAAGCTCTTTCGGTTATGGTCGAAGCCAAACTCACCAGACATCAATATAATATTGTAAGAGCATCGCTGAAAGGTATCAACTGTCCGGCATATCCAAATTACGAAGCAGTTAGAGAGGCCAAAGCATTATGTTATCCACCGCGGTCTAGTATAACTATTACTGAAAATTGTGCCGATATTAAATTACAAGACTTACTGGACCACACATGCAAGCGTCTTCTTCTTAGTCAGAGAGAAGTTGTGAAATCAGTGCATATGGAAAACTTGGCAAATGCGGAATTAATCTGTAAATGGGGGTGTGACGGAAGTTCTGGCCAAGGTGTATACAAACAGAAATTTGAGGATGACAGTAATTCCGACGCAAATATATTCCTAACGTCCCTTGTCCCGTTACAACTCGCATTTTTTGAGAGTGAATCTATGGACTCCGGTTGTAAACTTTTATGGAAAAATCCGAGGCCATCATCGCCTCGCTATTGCCGGCCTATAAGAATGCAATTTCTACATGAAAGTACGGAATCCACGAAGAATGAAACAGCGTATATTGAAGAACAAATCTCATCATTAAAACCATTGAAAATTGGAGTTGATGGCAGAGAAGTAACAGTTAGGTATAAAATGCTGTTTACTATGATAGATGGGAAAGTCTGCAATGCCGCACAAAGATGCTATTTATGTCAAGCTACTTCAAAAGAATTTAACGATCTTGATGCAATCCTGAAAAAAGAAGTGAATGAAGATAACTTGAAATTTGGAATGTCCACGTTACACGCATGGATCCGTTTTTTTGAGTCCCTCTTGCATCTATCTTACAAACTCGATTTGAAAAAATGGCAGGCACGATCCGAAAATGAAAAAAAGATGGTTAGCGATCGAAAAGCACAGATACAAAAATCTTTGAAATCTGAATTGGGGTTGATAGTGGATCGTCCAAAGCCTGGGTATGGGAGCACCAACGATGGCAATACAGCACGGCGATTTTTTGAAAACCACGAAATAACAGCAATGATAACTGGCTTGAACGAAGAACTTATAAAAAGATTTCACGTCATTTTACAAGTTATCTCGAGTGGGTACGATATCAACGTGGAAAACTTCAAAGAATACGCGTTGGAAACTGCGCAACTGTACGTGCGCGATTATCCATGGTATTATATGCCAACAACCGTGCACAAAATATTGATCCATGGAAATTTGATAATAGCTTCGGCTATTTTACCCATCGGACAATTGTCAGAGGAGGCTCAAGAAGCGCGAAACAAAGACGTGAAAAAATTTCGAGACGGATTTTCTCGTAAATCATCACGCGAGAATACTATGCAGGATGTTTTGAATTGGCTACTAGTGTCATCTGATCCATTCATAACAAACCTAAGGAAACTGCCTCAAAAAAAGTCACAGCAATTGTCTGCAGAGGCTATGAGGCTACTTGCTGAGCCGAATATGGATTGAATATGGATTGGAATAAGGATTAGGATTGAGATACTCTTTGTATTTTTCAATAATAAAAACTTTGTTTACCGTATTACGAGATAACAATTATTTTCCGTACATTCCCGAACCTACTGTATAATCTATTATTGTAGCCACTCGACAAACATAGTTCAGGCTCTGTGTTTTATTTTTCGAAATTTTGATGTATTCGCAATCAGGGAACCCGAAAACATCGGGAAAATAGATTTTTCATCGGATTTATTAAAGAATTTTGGTTCGAACCAGCCATATTTGAGTCGCCATTTTGTTTTTTGAAATTTTGATTTTGGATTCGAAATCAGGGACCCCGAAAACATGGGGAAAGTAAATTTTCCGCTGGATTTATTGAAGAATTTTGGTTCGAACCAGCCGTATCTGAGCCGCCATTTTGTTTTTTGAAATTTTGATTTTGGATTCGAAATCAGGGACCCCGAAAACATGGGGAAAGTAAATTTTCCGCTGGATTTATTGAAGAATTTTGGTTCAAACCAGCCGTATCTGAGCCGCCATTTTGTTTTTTGAAATTTTGATTTTGGATTCGAAATCAGGGACCCCGAAAACATTGGGAAAGTAGATTTTTCGTTAGATTTTTTGAAGAATTTTGGTTCGAACCAGCCGTATCTGAGCCGCCATTTTGTTTTTTGAAATTTTGATTTTGGATTCGAAATTAGGGACCCCGAAAACATTGGGAAAGTAGATTTTCCGTTGGATTTTTTGAAGAATTTTGGTTCGAACCAGCCGTATCTGAGCCGCCATTTTGTTTTTTGAAATTTTGATTTCGGATTCGTAATCAGCGACCCCGAAAACATAAGTATACCAAATTTGGTGAAGTTCCGATCATCCCCTGATTTATGGCCAGGAATTCGTGAAAATTCCCCACTGTGCATCGGACTTTTATCCCACAAAAAGTACACTTAAGGGCTCATTGAATTACTAACCTTCAATTCTATTTCTAATATAGCCGATGGTAATAATAAAATTTATGTGGGAGACAAGATATTGACTATGACGACGGGTAGCTATGAAATAGATGATATTGAGAAATACGTGCAGGCAGAGTTGCCGAATATTTCTATTAAGATTAAACCCAATAAAAATACTCTACGTAGTGAAATCGAGTGTAATCGCGATATAAATTTTAAGCCTAATGATTCTATCGGCTCTCTCTTCGGTTTCACATCGCGTATTCTTGTAGCCAATAAAAGGCATACATCTGATCTCCCAGTAGCTATTCGCAAAGTGAACGCCTTGCGTATAGAGTGTAGCATTACCGCCGTTGCGTATATTAATGAGCGAAAAGCTCATACGATTCACGAGTTTTTTCCATTCGTACCATCTGGATATAAAATCATTGAAGTTCCATTGCACGTCATTTATCTACCAATCACGAGCAAGACAATAGATAAGATCCAGCTTCGGATTATAAACCAAGACGGAGATTTAGTAAATTTTCGCGGCGAAGTCTTAACCATACGATTACATATAAAATCATGGGTATAGTCTTTAATAAAATCCATAATATCAAGTCATCATGGATGAGCTCGACCAGTCGCCGATCGACACTCAAAGTGCTAACACCTCAGAACGTAATACTTCTAAAGAATTTGGGTCTGACAGTGCGCGACAAAAGCGCATAAGGTATTATTTATTCTGTGCCCCCTGCATCTGCTGTGTAAAATGGAGGAGGAAATAGTAAATATACAAAGTCCCATGGTCTTCGATGAATCTATAATACACTGCGAGATTCATGCTCATAAGCCGTATGCATCGTTTACTTTCAATAACAGCGATGAGATACGTATTTCCATCCAACATCAGGATCTATGTCTTCTACCAAGCAAAATTTTTATACATATATGCGGAGAACTGACTAAAGCCGATGGTGCAGCGCTTGCCTCTACAAGCCTCGTCAATAATGATATTTGCTTTTTGTTCGAAGAAGTACGATATGAGCTCAACGCTATTGAAATTGATCGAAACAAAAATGTAGGTCTTACGAGTCTAATGAAGGGATATTCATCTCTGAGTCCCGGTAAGAGATCTATGCTCGAGAACACGGGCTGGCTTGATGTTGAAGATACGATGCAAATCATAGATGCAGTGGGCAACTTTGACGTATGCATACCGCTAAGTATGCTGCTCGGTTTTGCCGAAGATTATCGAAAAATTATCGTAAATGCCAAGCATGAGCTGATTCTATCGAGATCGAAGACTGATGATAATGCTATTGTGCAGACGGTTGACGAGGAATTAAAACTTGTATTGCAAAAAGTAGAATGGCTGGTACCATACGTGACAGTCTCCGATCAGCGTAAAATACAACTTTTAAAGTTTATCGGCAGAGATGCGCCAATCTCTATGAGCTATCGTACGTGGGAACTGTATGAATATCCGCTGCTCCCCGCAACCTCACAGCATGTTTGGACCGTCAAGACTTCTACTCAGCTGCAAAAACCGCGATATGTCATTCTCGCTTCCCAGACTGGTCGGAAAAATAAGAAAAAGAAGAACGCGAATAACTTCGATCATTGTAATCTCGCCGATGTTAAACTATATTTGAATTTATGGATTTACTATCCATATGGAAATTTGAACCTAAACATAGAGCAAAACCAGTACGCCCTACTATACGAGATGTATGCAAACTTCCAGAATACTTATTACAACAGGGAAGCGAAGCCGTGGCTAAAAAAATCCGAGTTTCTAAAGTATGCCCCTCTAGTCGTCATCGACTGTTCGAAGCAGAACGATTCTCTCAAGTCAGGCCCCGTTGACATTCGTCTTGAATTGAAATTCAAGACGAATGTCAACAAGATGTTCAAGGTCAACAAGACAATGTCAGCAAGAAATAATATTCCTGCCAATACATCCGCGTATTGCTTGATTCTACATGATCGTATTGTTGTGTACAATCCAATAAGTGGTGGGGTAAAAAATTAATATTAATTTATGTCCTCACGCCTTCTTCCCTTTCGGGGTTTTCAAGACGGCGCTCCTTCCCTCACCTCCCTTTCCGTCCTTCCCTCACATCCACCTCCACCCTGGGTATCTGGTCCGGGTCAGTAACCAGACACCCAGGGCCCGTGCGGCCGCAGCCGACTTCCTATTCTGTAGCGCATTCACCATGGCACGCGTATTAGCACGTATAATGGGCCCCGGGAAACTGCGGAAAACCTGGGCCACTACAGTCGGTCCCGTGCTCGCCTCACGGCGTCGGAGCTACGTCACATCTTGACAGGAGAACGTAAACATGGACTACAGCTATATATACGTGACACACACCAGTAAATGTACTTGTGTATGCCCCATACATATATCTGGAGCTAGTCACGCCCATATTTTATTTTCTCCTGACAAGATTACGACACCGGGAATCGAACCCGGGACCTCCCGAGGCTCTGGCTAAGAGGCCAGCACGCTAGCCACCAGACCAAAGCCCCGGTTTGGTAAAAAATTAATATAAAACCTTCAAAGATGAACCGACTCTCTTCAGTCAGCGCCATGCTTTATCGTCGATCTTCAAGGCTTCAGGAGACCCATAAGAAAATTTTTGCTTAAAGAAATAGCAATTGTGGACATCTCTGACAACACCGAACCCCTGAAGTTTTTCTTCAAACCTCCAACCCCATGGAACTCTCTACCAGCGAAGTACAAAACGATGAATTCATGGCTAGCACGAAATTTTCATGGAATACGATGGAATTCTGGCGACACGTCGAACGAAGCTGCTGGAACAACAATCCGAGCTATCTTGAAACAAGCCCGAACCATCTACGTGAAGGGATTAGAGAAGACGGCGTGGTTAGCGCAATTCACGGATTCATCGGTACATATTGTCGATATGGAAACTTTCGATTGTCCATCATTGCAGAAATTATCGAAAATATCAAACAACAGAGGATGTTCTTATCATCCCCATGACTCAAAATATAATTGTGCCGACGCAAACGTGAAATCTTTAAGAAGCTGGTACATTAGGCATTGTGTAAACGCAGGATTTTTTAAATAAATAAAAACATTTTATTAAAAACATATGTGTTTTTTTTATTGAAATAAACCATAGGAAATTGTTTTACATATTTGGTTTCAATCCAACTTATACATTTCGCACCACACGTCATCTATAATGTTTTTTTTTACTTTTTCAACCATGTGCACTTATGGATTCAAACACTTTTTTCAGTGCCACCATCGTTCGCGTAGAGTCACGACCCCATAGTAGGCGCGATGGATTGATGGTTCGATGGCGTCAGATGCGTTTGAATTCTACGCTGTTATATTTCCCACCGAAGTAGTTCATATAGAGTTGATTTTTATGCGCAGCGTCAATCATCTCTTTGAGTATTTCTTTGTTCTCGTCAAACGCTTTCACGAATCTTGCAGGTAGGAATACGGAGGAATCGTTGGTGATATTCGCCACGATCCTCCTCCCGAATTTCGTTTCGACTATTCTCAGGTCGGAGATCGGATGATCTGCCTGAACGGAGAGTTCAGCCAATTTTTTTATTGGCAAAAATTCCACCATTTTTCCTACCTTGTTGATACTTGTGAAATCCATTTCGACTTATTGATGTATTCTTCAATGTATTTATAATGAAGCTCAGATCAGACCTCGTACGTATAAGATTTTTTACTTCTTCAATATTTTTTTAAAGCAAGAGCAATCGTTCTTTTAGCTCACGTCGCCTGTCTTGCATGTCAACTGGTGCAGTTGAGACGTGCATCTTGATATTATATAGGCCCCCCAAATTCCCGACCCCCACCAACTCTTTATTCTAGGACGCAATAGGATTTTCCACACTTTCCTCCGCCCACACTTTACGGCGACACATTTGACAATTCCGTACAGAGGGTGCAGGGCCATCAATATGAGTCATGATGTGGGGCGTATTCTAATGTTTCATACAAGGCAGATATGACATAATTTCGGCGTCTGCACGAAAATTTTCGGGTAAACGATCATAAAACATATGAATTGATCGACTAAAATATTTCAAAATCATAGGCTTTGTTATATTCTTAAGATCACCCCTTGATAATTCCCACGGATATTTGGCTCCAAGAACGCCATCAGTATATCCGTCCATGTTGATAGCAAGAACGCGACTAAGCGCGTCATAGCGGCATTCCATGAACATTAAAGCCTCATTTTCCGGCGGTTTGTCACAATATCTAAACACTGTGCAGGCTCAAGCGTGTTCAGACATGCAATATGGCATCATCCGCTCTCAAAGGTAATGGGAGGGCTCGAAACAGGTCGAAACACGTCGATGGCACATATCAGCCCAATTTCATCGCAGTTTGAAAAAAGATCTGCCGCAGCACCCTGCGCTACATTTACTCACGCACCAGTCAGTGATAGGGAAACGCTTCTATAAATGCGGTCAGAAGAATACCTGTTAGGGGTATTTTCCTTCGGGTGCCGAGGACCAGCCGGATCATAGGCGCCTCTAAGATTTTATGACCTCATGCTTGGCTTTTTCCAGACTGCGGTCTGGTCCTTAGCACACAAACAGAAATGATTTATGACCAACGATAAGGTTGCGACAAATAGACGCACTGGCCCGGGAGGGTAGCGTCGTGTGTGGTTGAAAGGTCTAACGCTCTAGTCCGCTATTTACGTGTTAGAGATAACAACATTCCAATGCCAAGACAAGCTGCACTGCAGCTGCCAGATATATAGAATAGCTGCATTCCAATACCACCCTCAAAACTAGCCCCCCACCCCGCCCTACAGAGACGCCAGTCTAACTGATAATTATCAATCAAATGTCGCCATGAAAAATAAGGCGCCCCGCCGCTGCCAGAGATAGCGGCATTCCAATACCACCCCCCCAAGTCTCGACCCATAAGAGATTAGGTGCCCTCCAGTTGTTAGAGACCCCCACCCCCTCCGATCGGCTCCGTGCATTCGGACTCTTAAAGATAGCCCCCCCCCACCCCCCGGGTTCCGGTCTCGGCTAAGTGGTTCGTGTCTCAGCTAAAAAATGTCGGTAAATGTCGGGGTAGGGATCTTGAGTTAGAACTGTCCGTGTAACACTACTTAGATGCCCAATCACGAATGGCTTTCATGCCTATGGTAAGCTCCTAAATACAGTTCGACAATACAGTTCGACAATACAGACGCTTGGCGAAACGTATGACTGACTCAAGGTCGTTGATAAATATTGAGAACAGCAGTGGACCCAGGACGGATCCCTACGGAGCTCCCATGTTGGTCGACATCCAGTTGATGAGTGAATTGCCTTCGTGCTTCAATGCCTGCTGCTCGCCACCAAGATGAGACTTTATCTAGTCGTTAGCCCTCCTGGAAAATCCCACCCCATGCAGCTTGCAGTGAAGAATGTCGTGTGCAACCCCGTCAAAGGCCTTTGAAATGTCGATAAGTACAAGGATAGTGACCTGGCGCCTGTCCGTTCCATGCCTGGTATCGTTTAGGAGCTTCGAAAGTGCCGTGGCTGTACTGTAGCCCGATCGGAATCCACACTGCGCTAGATCGAGGATGGAATATCGCCTGATGTATTCTAACATTTCATCGAAGATGAGACGTTCAAGAATTTTTCTAAGGTTGGACAGCGGTGAGATTTGATAGTAGTCACTGGAGAATTGAGGCTGAGCGACTTCGTTCATCAGAATCATTATAGCCCTCTTCCTCAAGGTGAGCAGCCACCAGGCGTCAGCTTAGAGAAGGCGTTTTTAATGACGCAACTTTTACTTACTTACTTTTACTACTTGAAGAATACCCCTTGGAGGACCATTATCAAAGTAACGTGCGTTACTTTGGAGTAGACTACGCGTGCGCGTAATCGTCCCCTCTTTGCGCGTTACCTTTTCGATCGAGCTATCGATCCGATATTCGCTCCCTTGCGGCGCGACTCTCGACCCGAGCGTTTCACCGCTCGGGGAGCTCCCGAGATGCTGCCGTTTCTGCTCCCGTTTTGGTAAGATTACGCTATCGTTTGTACTCGAGCTATCGTATGGCGTTCTCGTTTTCTGATACCGTTTGTTACCGAGCTATCGCTTGGCATTCCCGTTTTAATATCGTATGTTACCTAGCTATCGTTTCGGCGTTCATGTTTTGTTATCGTTTGTTACCGAGCTATCTTTTGGTTCTCGTTTTGCCGCTATCGTTTGTTCTTACGGTCTCCGTTACCGTGCTCCGTTCCCGTTACCGACGTTATCGTCAATAATATTTCGAAGTTCTTTTCAGCGTTACCGAATTTATTTTCTTGTGCTACCAACGTTCTCGTCGTTATCAAATTTGTTTTATTCGTTATTGCTCCCGTTATTTTAATATCGTTGCGTTGGATTTGTTATCGAGATCTCGTTTTTTTTTCTCACCTCATCGAAATTTGGGTTATGGTCTTGGTACGTAATGTAAGCGATTGATTTATAAATAAATTAGCCTGAACCAAGGCCCCATACCATATTCTTCATGTTGAGTTCATTTATTTCAGGTTACGTTTTCGAAGGCACTCGAGAATTAGCCAGCCGTCCACGCCCTCTCTCCACAACCTACACACTGAGCGAATCGGGTATACCCTCACCGTTCTCGCCGTCTGACACGCCGGCGTCCCTCCTAGGTTAAGTTTCGTTTCCGTGTATTTTATTCATTTCAGCTAAAGTTACGTTTAGCGGGTTTGGTAATTTCCGCCGTCGAATTAAAAAGATTACCTGGCGCTCAACGGCTCTCCCGGCGTGGAGGATGGTGAGATAGGCCGAAGGTGACGCGAATCGCGAGATTCCCGTCACAGCAGAGTGAATATGAGTTCCAATATCATAAATGGATAATGAGGAAGAGCAGGGAGCTGAGGACGGAGCCCTGTATAACCCCTGAGTTGATAGAGAACCAAGCTGAGAGAGGTCCAACAGCGCATTTCAGTAGTGTAACAAGGACAGTTGTAACCCAAGATCCTTACACCGTCATTTACCGACATCTTTTAGCTTAGACACCAACCACTTAGCCGTGACACGGACCTGGGGGGGGGGGGGGGGCTATCACTAAGAGCCGGAATGCACTAAGCCGATACACAGAGGGGTGCGGGGGCCAATTTTGAGGGTGGTACTGGAATGCCGCTATCTCTAAAAACTGCAATGCACCTGATCTTTCATGGCAGCATTTACATGTCGTTTATAAGTTGAACTGACGCGTCTGTCTGTCGGGGTGGGGAGCTCCTTTTGAGGTTGGCATAAGAAGTCGCTATCTCTAACAGGTAAATAGTGGAACGGAGCGTTAGGTCTTTCAACCAGTAGTTAATAAATATTTTTTTGTTTTTTTTATTCGTTATTCGTTATTCGTACGAAATTATCGTACTTTTAGAATTTTCGCTAACGGCGATAGTAGTGTAACATAGAAAGTTCTAACCCAAGATCCCTACCCCGACATTTACCGACATTTTTTAGCTCAGACATGAACCAATTAGCTGAGACATGAACCGGGGGGGGGGGATATCTCGAAGAGCCACAATGCACTTAGATAATCTACCAAGGGGGGGGGGGGGGGGGATATCTCTAACAACCGGAGTACACCTAATATTTTCCGGGTCAAGAAGGGGGGGGCTTCTTTTGAGGGTAGCATTGCTATGCCGCTATCTCTAACAGGTAAATAGCAGACTAGAGCGTTAGATTTTTCAGCCGCCCACGACGCTACCCCCTGCAGGGCTACCCTTGCAAATTTGAGAGAGGGGGTATGCTTGTCGAGACACGTTAATCTCAGTGTATTATTTTCACCGTACCTTTTAAGATGGCATTGGAATGTTGTCAATTCTATCGGCAGAGTGAAATTTGCGTAATCCTTACAATCGCATTAGAATGCCACCTAACTGGCGCGTCTGTCTGTCACGCTCTCATTGCCTACCATGAATCACTGCTGGTCACGTACTAAGCGTCCAACGGCAGTCCGGAAAAGATCGAATCATGAGGTCATGAAAGCCTACCGCGATGCTACCCTTGTAAACGTAAAAAAGAGAGATATGCTTGTCGTGACACGTTAATCTCAGTGTATCATTTTCGCCTTACTTTTTAAGATAGCATTGGAATGTTGTCAATTCGATCGGCAGAGTGCACTTTGCGTAATCTTTACGATGGCATTGAAATGTCGTCTAGCAGTGTAAAATGTTGTGTAGAATGGAATCGTGCCTTCAGACACGTTGATTTGATCTCGCACACACAGTGGAAAATGCAGAAGATTCAATCGTAATTTCGATTTTCAAAATGATTTTGCCTCTACCTTCAGCTGCACTACTTGTCGATCGTCAGATGAAATCAGTCTCGAATACGCAATTTGAAGCAGTTAAATATTTAAACGAATCGAAAGGTTAGATCGGAAACGTGGATTTCATCTAGGGCAGTGAACGTTGCAGAATGTCCTTTCGCCGTTTTTCTCGCGGTTAGTCATGGATGTTCGCTACTGCCACAACAGATGGAATGAAACACGACAAGGGCATCGTAAATACTCAAATATTGTGTAGAACGAAATCGTACAATCGGAAAAGTTGTCTTTATCTCGCACAGTAGGCAATGCCGACGATTCGATGGTAATTTCGATCACGTGTAGTTCTAGGCAATCGTAATTTCCGCTCGAGATGAAACCATTTACACGAGCGGGTTTTAAATTATTTAAACATTGAACGAAACTAAACTTTTCGTTAAAAAAAAACCCGAGAGGCCACGTAGATTTTTGAAATGATTTTGTGTTAACTTTCATCCGTACTACTTGTCCATCGTTCACCTTAAACGCTTAAGCGATGAAATCAGTCTTAAATATGCAATTCGATGTGGTCGAATATTTAACCGAATTGAAAGGTTCAACCGGGAACGTAAATTCCATTTCCCGTAGTGAAAATGCAGAATGTCCTTTCACCGTTTTCCTCGCGGTTAGTCATGGACGTTCGCTACTGCCGCAGCAGATGAAATCAAACAAAACAAGTTTTCTTTGGAATGGTGTTTTTCTAGGAATGGTGTTTTTCAAAACGGTGGCCACTCTCAAAGGAAGAGTTTTCAACCTATCCGTTTGAGTTTTCGACAGAACATTCTTCATGTCATTCGTTATGCTTCTATGGAATTTTTTTTTTTTGAATCGTCCTTTTTTTTAACAAAAAACTGTCGAAAAAAGCTCAATTTGATACTTTTTGTTCAAACCACCGCCATTTTTTTAAATTTCACTAAAAAAAAACCTCGATAAGAACATAGCTGATTTTTTATAGATTAATAAATCATTTTGAATTTTTCGTTTCACATAAAATTAGCGGTTAAACATTGAATGAAGAAATTAAAAAAAATAAATTTTGTATTCTTTATCGGTGCTTCAATTTGTAAAAAAAATTAGACCGATTGGCTCATCCTATCTACCTTACAAAAACAATAGCGAAAATCGGTTATTTTTCGGGTGGTCGCACTATGATGATCCTTTAATCCAAAGGTAAATGCTAGATGGCTTGAACCTTTCGAATTTTTCAGGAAATGGCAAGTGCACAGCTTGTACAGAGCTGAAGTGTACAAAAAGTCAAGCTAAAGAACTGCTAATAACAGTACTGAAAGGTAAAAGCCAACTTGAGCTGCAAAAATGTTGAAGGATTTGAAATTTGGCACCGAGTGAAAAAGTTTTTAGAAAAAGCGGTAAACAGTTGTATGAAAGTAACATTTGCAGCTGGTAACTTGCGGAAATTCTGTCCTACATGAATACAAACTATCCTAAGATGATACTCTCGAACAAATTTAGTATGTCTTTTAACGTGCGCTAGCTAGACATTGAAAAAAAAATCAAAATTGTATCAAATGTTGATATTTTTATCAATTTTTTCGAAATTCTCGAAGTTAATGTAAATGTTTCGAAATTTCTCAGAAAATATTGTTTTCAATTTATCTGTCAACACTTTTAATATTTTAAAAACGTTTTCCACTTTTTACGCTTTCTCTCAATACTATTATTTCACGTTTCATCCAATTTTAACTTTTTCAAATAATATCACAGTTTTTTTTTTCTATTTTTTCATATTTTTTAACATCACTTTTCAAACACTGCGGCTTGGCATGTGTGCGAGAGAGATAGCTGAAAATACGTTTCTCTCTGTCATTTCGTTTAACTGTCATTTCGGGCCAAGCGACATAAGCTTCGACAGCCGTGAGCCAAGGCAGAGCTTATGTGATGCAACTTCACGCAGCACAGTTCTATTCCACCTTTTCGAAAAAAAACGCATCAAAATACAACTTTTAAAATTTTTTTTCTCTGTGCTATCTGCGTCAAAAAAATTTCCCACAGCGCTTTGTATTCAGAATTAAATAATCTTCATGTTTTAAAAATAAAAATCAACTTGACATTATTTTTCGCCATAACCATTTTTCTGCTGTAAAAATTATAATTATCACATTCACACTGTATTTTTTTTCAAATCGGGCTTTAGGAACCATTCAAAAACCGCACCCGAAAAAACCCGATATCACCTCCCAAAACCCCCAAAAAAATACCGTCCACATTATAATGGTCACGCTGTATACTGCTGGCTCCAATCATTTAACCCTCCATTAACATTTGTGCAGTCTTTCCTTCTTCTTGGGTTATTTTTTCTCCTCATATGGACACTCATAAGTGTACGAAGCTCATTCCCAGTATGGAAACCGCTTGTATAATTTCACAAAAAAGATCATCACCAGCTATAGCACTGAAGTGGATCAGGGAGGGAGTAAAAAAACGTGAAACTATTGACGAAAATTTCTCGACACATTTAAGCGACAATTGCGTCGGTATTATTAGTGATACAAAAATTGAAGAAATGAGTGGCCGGTTCTAGAGCAGGTAATAAAGTGCGATGGAAGGATATGCAGAAAGCGTTAAAAAAAAAATCCAAACGCGCATAGTCATCAACCTTCAACAAAGAGATCACGATGCTTTTTTCGTCGATTCTAAACCCTAGATCCTCGCCAATCTGGAAGCTCCATCCCGGTCGCATGGTAATTTGAAGGTAAACGTAGTATTATCGTGCAAGTTTCATCTAAAAAAATTACGTGAAACAGCGTTGGAGGATAAATTTTTCAACACGCGGAATGAAGCAATTCTTCCCTCTACAAACATCGAAATGTGGTTCCAGGAGCATGTTAAAAAAATAAAAATTTGTTAAAAAAAATTGAGGAATTTCATGGAAAAGAGTCTGGATGGTCACTGCACGAAGTATCCAACCTAACTGTGAATTTTAATCAATAAGTGCCACTCCGGGGAGGTATATACGTCAGTGTTCCAAAAGATATTCAGCGAAAGCGTGCTGTAGTCAATATAGAGAGCAATGACGAATTTTGCTTTTTATGGGCGGTCACTGCCGCACTTTCTCCGCCAGTTATGAAATGCAATCGAGCAAGTTCTTATAGACACTTCAGTGAAGTGTTACAGTACAAAGTTTTGGATTTTCCAATGACTGTAAAAAAAAGTGCCAACCTTTAAAAAAATGAATAACCATAAAATTAACATTCAATGGTGTTGATAATCAGAAAAAAAACAGTGTAATAGTGTCGATATATATTAGTAAACAAGTATCTCCTAAATCGACAATTCACCTTCTTATGCTCGAGAGTGACAGAAATGATTGTGATGAAGATGATCCAGCGAGTCCTATCCATATCTTTGCATGGATAAGAAACATTTCGCGCTTAGTGAGCTCGCAGATTTCTAGTCATAATGGTAAAACATGGCTGTGCAACAGGTGTCTCTCTAACTTTCAAAGTAAAATCGTGCTGCAGAAGTATATCCTAGACTGCAGGAACCAGTGCAGAGTGTATTTTCCCGAGGGTAATGCGAAATCCATGAGGTTTAGAAACCATAAGCATAAAGAGAATGTTCCGTTCGTGATATATGCTGATCTCGAATGTCTCCTGGAGCCGATCGCACCTACGGAGGAGCCGAATACTATGGGCTACCAAAGGCATGTGCAACAATTCATCGCCTACTACTTCCACTGCTCGTACGATGATACTATTTCGGAATTTAAATCTCATCGAGGTTTGGATTGTATTACGTGCATCATGGAGGAATTAAAGAATATCGCGAGCTTGGTCAATACCCGGATGGCAAACATCGTCCCAATGGAGCATCTCAGCGATGACCAGCAAAGTTCATTTAACTCTGTAACCATTTGTCATATTTGCGAGAAACCTTTCGAAAATAATGGGTTGAGAGTTTAAGATCATTGCCATTTTACGGGGAAGTATCGCGGGCCCGCACGCACTGGATGTAATTTAAATTATAAAAACTCTCACGCGGTGCCGGTTATTTTTCATAATTTATCGGTATATGACACACATTTTCTGATTAAAGCATTAGCCGTAGCATTCAAAGGTGCGGTTTATCTTTTACCAATTAATAAGGAGAAATATATTTCATTCACAAAAAAGTTCCGAAGCACTTTTGTAGAGTTCAGGTTTTTAGATTCATACAGATTTATGGCTTAGAGCATTAAAAAATTGGCATCGTACTTAGAATGCGATGAAAATCAAATCACTCGCAAGCATTGTAATAATGCAACGGAATTCAAGCTTCTGACTAGAAAAAGGGTTTACCATGTGATTATACCGATTGTTAGATAAAACTTAACGAGACTGAGCTATCATTCAAAGAGCAGTTTTATTCTAGGCTAAATGATGAGGAAATTTCCGAAGATTCATCCGCTGACGCCATGAATGTCTGGCAAACTTTTAAAATATCAGCGTTAGGAGAATATTCAGATTTATATCTCAAAATTGATGTTCTCCTTTTCGCCGAAATTTTCGAAAATTTTCGACGCAGCTGCCTATCAACATATAATTTAAATCCGTTGGACTATTATACAGCTCCTGGACTCGCTTTCGATGCAATGCTTAAGTTAACAGGAATTGAACTCGAACTCATCACTGACGTTGATATACTATTGTTTATTGAGAAGGGTATCAGAGGAGGTCTTGCTCAATGCTCAAATCGCTATTTAAAAGCAAATAATCGATACAGGGGGGAGGACTTTGACCCATCGAAGCTCGAATCGTACTTAATGTATTTCTACGTAAAAAATATTTATGGTGCAGCTATGGTTCAGGCATTGCGATACGCTGGATTCGAGTGGGTGGAAAACTTTAATACATTGGATATTGACAATATCCCTGCCGATTCTCAAACAGGATACATATTCGAGGCTGATTTAGAATATCCGAAGCAGCTGCACAAATCTCATAGAGACTTGCCACTTTGTCCTAAGCATTACGGACCACCCACCTCCAAAAACATAAAACTAATGACAACGCTTTTAGAAAAAGAAAAATATATAATTCATTATCGAAACTTGCAGCAGTGTCTTAACTTGGGCTCGAAATTATAGAAAATTCATAGAGTTTTGAAATTTCAACAGAATCCATGGATGAGGCCATACATTGATTTAAATACTGGATTGAGACAAAAAGCTACCAATGCGTTTCATAAAAACTTGTATAAACTACTCAATAATGCAGTCTTCGGTAAAACAATGAAGAATGTAAAAAAGCATCGAGAAGTAAAGTTTATTACTGAGTGGGGTGGTCAGTATGGAGCTCCAGCTCTAATCGCTAGGGCCACGTTCCACAGCTGCATCGTATTCGACAATGATATGGTCATCATCGAGCTCAACAGAGCAAAGGTGAAATTTAATAAGCCATTGTATGCGGAGTTTACAATTCTTGACCTATCAAAAATTTATATTTACGATTTTCATTACGAGTATATGAAAAAACGGTTTGAGCAAATGCTCAATAAATGTAGACCGACACTGATAGTCTTATATATAATATTACAGTGCCTAATATATATGATGTTATGAAGCTCGACATAAAAAAATTTGATACCTCCGATTAACCTCTTGACAATCCTTGTGGGATGCCTTTATAGTCTAAGAGCCAGCGACACTAGACCAATAGTGATAAAACTTATCAGCTTGATACATATCACTCGTTTCCTTATTAATTGTAGAACACGGAATGGCGCTGCTGCCTTGCATAGACCGAACGACGCGTGAAACAACAATTTGTTAAATAGTTTTTTTTTTCGTGTTATCAAGTATCATAAAACTTTTCGATTTCGTTTGTTTACTGATATAGGGAAGTGATAGGGCTATAAGAAAAGTCGGTGCTGCCAGCTCCCTGCACAACCCTTACCTGTGGCAGCAGGGAGAGAAATACCCCTAAATTTCGATTATCGAGTATCATCGAACTTTTGAAAAAATCGAATGGCATCTTGAAGATGATGAAATTCTGAGTCAGAAAAACCACTGCTGCCTTTTTTCAACACTACCCTACATGGTGGCAGCAGCAGTTGAAAGTCGCGCTTCGCGCAACCAAATTTCGCCGTTTCATTCGGTTTCAACAGCATAGACCCGGTTATTTTCGATTTTACCTGATGAAATACGCGTACCCATATAATTTACAATAATCTTCACGTGTCGTTGATTGTTTAAACAAATGAAACTGCAAATTTCATGTGACTTTTTCCATAATTCCGTCGTTATCCTTGTTTTTTTTTAATTTCCCATGTCTTTCGTTACAATTGAGAATAAATACGACGAGATAAAACCGAGAAGATGGTAGAATAAATAAGACGAGTTTATACCCAGAAACTACCTAGGCACGTGCAGGTATAAACTTGGCCCTCCAGGATAGTTAGACTTTAAAATGATAAAATGGATGGACAAGCCAAATTTTTTAGGACAAGTGGAGGGTCATTAGAGATGCCTAAATCCGCCGGAATCCAACAAAATTTCCTTGTGCGTTTTCCGCCATCTCGAAAAACAGGTAATCGTCGATATCTCGGCTCCTACTGGTTGGATTTCCGTTTTTTTCTAAGTTTTGTAGGGAAAAATATTGTTTACATCTTTTGTTGGATAAATTTTTTGATATCTTTGAAGGAAAAAAAGTGACGACGAAAAAAATGCCACTAATTCATGCTTACGAATATTTATTGTCGATTATATTGCTCCTTTATGATTTTATCGAAAATTTGTTTAAATAAAACTTGTAGAGGACTCAATTTTCAACAATTTTTGTATAAATGATTTTGCGATAACTCAAATATTACCTGAGATAGAAAGAGTCCAACTTGTCTTTGTTCATTATAACTGTAAAGAATCCTATGACCGTTAAGATTTCTGCATCTGCACTTTTAAACGTTTGGCCAGCCAGAACTACGAAAATACAATTCGGGAACTAAAATGTCCAACAAGGTTTTTCTGTATCTTTTTAATCCCTAAACGCGGATTTTTTCAAAGTGATATGTATCAAGCTGATAAGTATTATCACTATTGGTCTAGTGTCGCTGGCTCTTCCACTATTATCGAAAAAAAGGTGATAAGGTTAATGAAGGATAAGAATAATAATGGCCAGATCATGGAAGAACTCACGGGCCTGCGCGCCAAACTATACGCTTACAAGGTTCGAGATGATGATGTGGAAAAAAGCGTGCTGAAGGTGTTTCGGGGGTCTACGTTAAAAAGAATTGGATTCAATGATTATAACAATTGTCTTTTCCAGGATGACAATCTTGTTAAAACACAAAATTCATTTCAGTCGAAGAAGCATGTAATGTAAAGAAAAGTCGTTTTAAGCTGGAATGATAATAAAAGAGTTCTCTCCGCTCATACGACCGATACTCTACCTTGGGGTTATGAGTGCAATACGAAAGAATGTTTGTAGTTTTAAAAATTAATTTAAAAATTTGAAAAAAATTAAAAATGCGAAAGCTGGCGCGGTAAACTGTGAATAGTGTGAAAACCGTGATTACATTGTATATGAACTAATAAAATTGATACGCTGGAGGAAAAATGTATTGAAAAAAGATATATTGAAACCTACTTTTTCTTAATTAATATCCTGTCCAACAAACAATCCTGTGAGAGATGGGATAGAAGGTGCCGATTGAAAAGATCAATAATGTTCATTTGTTAAAATATTTTATCACACATCAGATTTACTTATCCAACTATTCTGAGCATTGTCGAAACCCAACCATTTTACAAACATTTTATTTCCGCGTTTCTTCAATACTCGTTCAATCAGATAAATATCGGGATTTTCAACTCTAAGTAGCTCTTGCTCATAAAAACCACCAGCGATGGGTTTATCTTGATAGTCTTTCAGACTGAACGCTACAGGGTTCGTATTTTTCACTTGATGTATTTCAAATATGTCCGTCGTTCAGTTTGGAGTATAACCCTTTGCAAATATATTTTTAAATTTGCTTATCCTCACTTTGTCACCGCGTCGAAATTTCGTCGACTTTTTTTTCAATGGTTCTCGAGTCGTGAAAACGCGTTGTAATAGCTGCTTCTCATTCTCCGAGTTCACATCCTTCGGCTTCATTTTAATTGTGCGATGTACAGTATTGTTATATTCAGAAATCAAATTTTGAGAATATCGGTCCACTTGTAGCTTCCACGAAGACTAAATTGCATCCACATTTTATTTTTCAAGGTACGATTAAAATGCTTACAAATTGATGCTTTCAAATTACTGTATGTCGAGTACATATGAATATTCTACTTTTTCATGAGAGTTTGAAAATCGGCATTATAAAACTCTTTGCCTTGATCAACATGTAGGTTCTCTGATATGCGCCCTTTTGCAAGTATAGATCTCATAGCGCTCGTTGTATCTTTAGCGTTCTCGCTCCTCATTGGCACGGCCCAGGCAAACTTGGAGAAGACATCGATGGCGGTTAGGAGAAATTTATGATTGCTGTTTTGCCGCGCGTAAGCCGACATATCCACAAGGTCCGCTTGCCAAGTCTCATCCAAGCCTCGTATATACAAATGCCGACGAGGATAGTTTCTGCGTGCGGGCTTATGTAGTTTCTGCACCAGCGCTCGCTTTTACTCGATTATTTTTTCTCCAGGATTTTTAATCGAGCGTTAATTTGGGAAAACATGCTAAGCATGGACACTTGTAGGTTTTTCGCATCAGCATTTAGAGTTTTAAGACTATCTTTTATCTCGGTTGCAAGATCATCAGTTATTTGCACACTAATTCTCTCTATTTTATTCCGTAAGTTGGTATTCAACGTGTTGACTTTATAATTTATAGGAGTTTCAAAACCATCGACCAATATCGTTCTAATTTCATTCATTTCCTCACGTAAGTTCATAGTTAGGTTTCAGGATTTAGCATTCAGCACCTTTAAGCTGATAGCGTCGTTGTCCGCTTCGGGAAGTCTAACGTGTCAAAAACACGTCGATGATGAAGGAATGGTGGTGTTCCCCCCGACGCGTATGAACAAGATAATTAGGGAGTTCTTACAAATGGACGGCAAAGGAATAAGTGATCTTATATTTGAATACTTTCTCTACATTTAGGTTAGTAATAAAGATACTGTATCGTTAAAAATAGAGGGACGAAGCAAAATTATAATGTTGGTTACGATGAAGGGCCAATAAAAATGTATCATGATTAGTCAGGAAAATTATAATTATGAATTTAGAGGGAGGAAAATTTGTATGTGTATTAATTCTCTAAAAGGGTAAAAGTAATATAATGGAGGTAGTCATGGTGGTAATGGTAAAGGTCCGGTGGTAGTAGGAAATTCACTTAAGCAGTGCAGGAGCACTTGGCCAGTGGGTATTTCACTTAAGCAGTGCAGGAGCACTTAAGCAGTGGTCGGTTTTCACCTGATCGGTGTCTGAGCGAATGCTGACTTTTGCGGCTAATGCACGCTTTTATATTGCCACCTGGCGTTGCGTCCATGGTCGAGAATTGCTCCGCGCCGCCACCCTCTCTCGGTTGCTTATGTGCACTGAGCTGAGCTGGTGCGGGGTCACGCCGGCGCGAGAATTCAAAGTCCCGTGTCGCGACGCTCGGGGACTAAGGGGTGCGGTTTCATAAGTATGGTGGAAATTCTGTAGAGAGTGGCGTGAAGTGAGAGTGTGTGTGTGAGTTAATATATCTATGTTCTCTAGTGCGTGATTCTCTTGTTATATAATTTATTGCTTTGTTAGTTAGGACTTTATTCTTATTTTAGTTATAGTTGAAACTACATCGAGGGAGGGTTATTTGAGGAATGCGTGGGCACATGGGCCTGCGCATAACAAACGTTGCAGAGTCGCTTGTTCTCCAAATCGTAATGTCCGCCTTTCGTAATCTTGAATCCAATGCCCGGAGGACCACGATTGAGCGCACTTTAATTATCCAGCTGTCGTCCAAACACGTCGAAACTCATTTTGTGAATGCGCGACAATGCGATGATGAATGTATTAATAAATGATTTGAGCCTCACGCAATTCTTCGATAATCGATATGATTTCGTTCGAATAAGATAAGTTTCCCGCTGCTTGAGATGTGAGGAGTAAACGTAGACTATCCACCAGTTCATTCGGATCGTCCCAATAAATATAATCGAACCTCGCGTCTTTTCCAGCCACTTTATACTTTGGCATACCTTTACACGTGTGCGTACCAACTATTTTTGCGATATAAGTCTTGAATTTGAAACTATTATCCGTTCGTATTTCTCCATCTGCTTTATAATATTTCTTATGGTCATTCGTGGCAATTACAATGTTCTCATAATTTTTCAAATCGTTGGATGTCAGATCCTCGACGTGTGGCACTTTGTTGAACAACAGCTCTGCTAATCCGCCAGTTTTTTCATGATTTTTATCTCATACACAAATATGCTGGGAATCAAAAATTATTGGAGAATCTCCAATCATTAATTTATTGTTAGCGATGTTTCGTATTCCACATGAGACCCAAACCCAAACCCAAACCCCATGGCGAAAAGGCTCTTATATTGTCCTGTTTTTTCACATGCCACGTCTTCGAAGATAAATATTGAGTTGGGGTGTGCATCGCTTGGTGTCACGACCTGTTCGTGCTTATTGAATGGAAAATATTCAACACCACTGACAGGCTCCAGTATTCGTGCGAGCAATCTATATTTCGGTTGATTGAGGGATTTAGAATAAAGGTAGACGTTCTCGAATCTCAGGCTATTAGGATGTGTTATGAGGGAGAGTAAAGCGTTCGTTTTACTCCAGTTCGTGGGGCCACAGAATGCTGCGCGAATGCTATGAGGCAACAAATCACCAAGACGTTTTTCGCGCGGTTCACCTCCCCGCATAAATTCATCGAAATTCATTACAGGCAGTTCATCCGTCCTCAACCTGAGCACGACTAATGAGGGAAAAAATATAAATAGGGTTTTATAGGGATTATTTACCAGTTGAGCGGTCGTCTCCGATATGATCGTTCGTGCTTTGGTCAATAGTCTGATTGACAAGCTCCCTGTCGAGCTGCATGTACCTGGGTATCAGTATTGCGGACCTGATACAAAATTATCTAAACGTCTTGCACGAGGCGATCGAGGTATTAATCCATTGGATGCAGACGCCTGCAAGCAGCACGATATTGCATATTCAAAAGAAACTAGCCTCGGAGCGAGAACTTTGACTGATAAAGTACTGGCCGAGCAGGCTTGGAAACAAGTATACGCCAAAGACGCGGGTATTGCCGAGAGAGCAAGCACTCGGGGTGTGACTTGGGGTGCTAAAACTGAACTAGGCATGGGGCATTACGTGAAAAAAACAAAATCAGGCATGGGACAGAATAAAATCGTTGATGAGAAAAGCCGCGGTCGAAAGGGTGCTCGGAAAGGAACCAAGAAAGCTAAAAGTAAATTGCGCATTCTACCAGCGCCTCGTAGAATTGGGGGGTTGTTGCGATTGGATGAGAGTAAGAGACATAATAAGATGATGGAAGCTGCTGCTTTGTGTATAGGTCTTAGTTCAAAAAACGGAAAGTCACGCTACCTCCTCAATCCTTAACTGATGCTGATCTTCTTAAATATGCGAATATCATGGAGATTCCACACTTTTGCGGAGTTTTTTATGAGAAATAAATTACCGAAAGGTGGACCGGCAAAATATGAATCAGCAATTATCAATTGCTGGGGATATGGGGAATTGGGGATATGGGACCTGGTACACACTGGGTACTACAAAAAAAGAGGGGGGAGAATGTCATGTACTTTGATAGTTTCGGCAACCTCCGGCCTCCAGTCGAGTTGATGAAATATTTTGGTATTGGTAGCGTGAATTATAATTATGAGGAATATCAGGAGTATGGTACAGTCGAATGTGGACACTTATGCTTAAAGTTTCTATTTTATATTGCAGAGAACTTTTTATTTACTATTTTATATTGC